>JAHZNE010002179.1:0-15887 GCA_027744055.1 Callyntrura sp. NNG-2020
CATTGTCGAAATAAAACGGCTATTTATTACATTGATTTTTCCACTTTTTCCGGTCTTAAGTAAAAATCAATGTTTATTTTTCCCAAAGAAATGCCAGAAAGTCTTAAAACGTGTATGAGGGAGAGGAGCGCAGCACCCACAACTCACAACCCCGAGTACAAAGTCACCCATACAAGAATCACGTCCACCAAATAATAGCAATCACACAATGTCATATTAGTCGCTGATCTTTCTATGTAAAATGATATCCTATTTACCCACAAGGTATCCAGTTAACAATATAGCATTGTTGTAATTGTTGTAAAAAGAATGATTGTAATCGGCCCTATTAAAAAGAAGGCAAATCTCGCTCTCTCTCTGGAGAAATAAAATGAGCGAGGGCAAGATGAAGAACATGCCATGTGACGAGAGATAAAAAGAAAATGTTTGTTTTTTTCTTAATGCATTCCAGCCTGTTTTTCCGTCTATTTCCCTTGAACAAAAAAGCGGAATAGCCCAGTAGTACGGACATTTAATAGGTGTGTGCATATGGAAGTACACAGGAATTAACAATTGTGACGGTGGTAGTGGGCCACTAGTAGAAGTAGTGGTGGTGATCATTGTTTGTGATATGGGATCCATTACAATTTCATTACATCAAAGCTGTGTAATGTTAGCCAGGAGTCTGCCATGGCTTGCGCTTTGTTGGTTGTTCATTTTTGTTTGTTTGGTGATGGTTTGCTGGTACTAGTTTGGACCCAGATTACATTACATTTCATTATCCAACAACTGCCCATTATTACACACCTCAACAATCACCATCTCATCATCATTATCATACTCGAATCCTCACACAATCACCCGTGCATCATCGTCCTGCCACTACTGCCTTCTACTACGCAACACCAGTTGTACACACGGAATGTTAGTAGTGGGCTTTAACAAAAAATAAGACAAAGTTATGCTGAAAAGAAGACGAAGGAAGGAATAAATCCTGATTCAAGGAGAAGCTTTAAAAATCTTAAATTTTTTTGATGACATGAATGGGTGCTTTACCTACTATTTTGAATATTATTATTATTTCAACCCCCCATATCACATCATTACCACCACTTGCCACCACATATCTTTTCTCATTTACTTTTTTTTTTACCTTGTTTGTCTGCGCGGAACATAAGCGTAAATGGGAGGATGATATGCTCATCGTCATCCTCATCCTCACCGTCATCATTAATGCTTACTTAGCCTACTGACTCACTCACCACCATTTTAATTCCTCTCTCTCTCTCCCTTCTTTTTCGGAGGCAACGAGCCTCAAATAATTTTGTCTTCCTCCTCCACGTCACCCACCACTCACTCGTGTTTTTGTCGTTGCTGACCAGACCGTAATGAATGTGATATGGGAGGATGATCAAAGGTGTTGTACGTACCTTTTCATACAGTTGGTCTAATGTACCATGTATGTGCTGTTGTCTGTCCTACTCCCGTCATCCCAGCTTCATCTTCATCACCGCCACCAGCAGCAGCACCTTAATAATATCGTCGTAACGCGGACGTTACAGCATCTGCCTTGTCGTGTCATATCTTCTTTAATCTAATAACGTATGTGGACGCGGACATGGCATATCCACCTCTCATCATCATCACCGTCGTCATCCACCACCATCGCGCATAAATTCATCATCTTTCTTCATCATCCTCTCTTTGTATGTGTGTGTTATGTGTATGTGCGCGTTGTATTTACATTTTGTTGTTGTTTACTCAAGGAATTAGATGCTGCTTTTGTTCATGTTTACTTTGCATTTTCTCTCCTTTCTTCTCCTCTCGGGTACTTACTCACAACTCATTGCACAAAATGAATAATAGCGGTTGTTTCGTTGCAGCAGCATTAATAACATAAAATATTACACAAAGTATTATGCATTGCCCTATGGTACAATACGACAAAGGAAGAAAGAAAACCAGCAGCAGCAGAAAAGAAAGCTTGCATCAACTCTATAAGTCTTGTAGATTGAAGGCGTACAAAAAATTATATATGAATGCATGATCCGTTAATTGCATTAAACCAACCTCTCTTCCCACTTGGTTGTATGCTTGATGGGTTTATTATATAAAGATGTGTGGCAGTAGTAGAGTGGCTCTTGCCTGATTGCATCTTCGTGTAAATTCAATTAGGACAATTAGAAGGATGAAAAAGCACACATACAGCTTGTTCCTTCTTTTCTTCCTTCCTTCTCATTGTCAGTGCAGTAGCAGCAGCAAATGCTCATTTTTAGCATACATCTTATTTTTCGTCGTGATTTTTATGTGCTAGTGTCCTCATGGCTTGCTTCCTCCCATGTTCAGCGCATTTATAGGTGTTTCATTTAATGATAAGCGTATGTATTATAAGTATTTACTTTTGAGTTCCTTCATCTCATGTTAGCATTTATTCCTTCAAAATGTGGAACTATTAGCTTTCAAGTGCGACGTGATCATCATCATGATGATGATTGCTGCATGATTATTACGTAAACAGTGCTAATGGGTCAGCTAATACAAAACTAATTTTAAACTTCTTTTTCCTACCCTTCGTCGCATTTTTTAAATGATGCATCCCCTATTATTTTAAACACAACCCGACCAACCTGCCGATTATTTTGATATTATCCTCGTCAGCAGCACACTTACACTCACTCGCTCATTGCTTTTCTACCTGACTTACTGACTGACTATCTGACATCATGACGTGATGTGAAGCAATATAAAAAGTGATTGACTATCTGACTCTAAGCAGAGGAGTTGTAGTAGTAAGCGTTTTTTAGCTCTATAGCTGTCATTATTGCACCAGCAACTTCATATCCGTGCAAGCAGCGGTAAAAAAAAACATTACGACGAATGCCTTCGCTTCATACAAAACTACTTAATATGATTATGATTTTTTTTCTGAAATAAAAAATGTGGTGTCATGTTTGAATCTGCTAGGGAGTACATTTTTAAACCTTGAAGGTGTGTTTTGTTGCTTTAATGTTGTTGCGCGCGGTGCTGTGGTGGTGGTGGTGGTGTGCGTAAAAGGCGGATATGTACCCAACTAACCCCCGCGTCATACAAACTGCTACAAACAACCAATTGTGTTTATGTATGTGTGTATTTTGCTTTTAGCGTGACACACATATTATCTTGTGCTGGTGGTGTTGGTGCTGCTTTTGTGTGCCAAGAAAAAATACAGATTGTTTTTCGTCGAATACATGCATATTTTTGCTTAACAGTAATAATAAAAATTATTTTGCTCCAGGTGATTTTATTGTGTTTCGGATGAGCATCCCCTAATATCTTAGTTGATGTTGTATACGCCTGTTTATATACTTTTATATACCACCAGAGAGTTAATATGCATGCATAAATAATATTACATTTTAGGAAGAAAAACGAGAAGTATAGATAGGTAAGGCTCTCTCGCTATTGCTATTGCAGTTACTTTTGACTATTTACCTGTTATACAAAGCACGCAGGTGAAAAAAAATGTTTAAATGCACTTGCTGCTTGGTTGACTTTGTGATTGGAGATTTGACCTGACTTGATTTTTGCCTCATTGACTTATTCACTTGTTTTTGTGGTGTTGGCAATATGGCATTATGTGTATGCCTATTTTATATAACACATAACTTCTAATCACGTTAAAATCTCTCCTTCGCTTCGTTTTTCTCTCCTGAATAAAGTAATCCCTTGAAGCACCACCATCATATTGTTATGAGTACATCAAATCTTACGAAAACACCACGTAAACATACGCTAAGCGTCGTCGTATAGACAGGGACGTGTAACAGCAACGACGACGTCAACATCATCATTGCACCATACCACCACGCCACAATTAACCGCCAGCATTTTTTAAAAAATCTGACGAGCTGTTCGTTATATTTGAGAGTGTATATAAGAAAATTATTGTGAACGAACATGATCTCCACTTGAATTGAACTGATTTGAACCTTTTTGTACTCTTATCATTTATGATTATGGGACTTAAATTTTTGAAACGTGCGTACAATGGGAAATACGATTTTATGATAATGTGCGACTATGTGCTACATGTGTTGTAGTCCAACTGCTGCTGCGGTCAAACGGGAGAACGAAGAGCAGAGCGCTATATATTTTATTCATTATTCAAATTATTTTATTGCCGGATTATCATTTACTACTTGGTTTTGCTCCCAGTGAAACAAAATATCGAAACCAAGTTGATCACGTCCAGAGCACACCAGCAGAAAAAAAATAAGCCCAGCAGAACACACGGTAGACTTGTAGTTCAGCGAGACAGGACGACAATGATGGACGATTGGAGGATCGGAAAGGATAGTGGTATTGCAGATCAAACATGCATAATGTGATGGTCCATTGTGTTCCGATACAAGTTTTTCTAAGGAAAAAGAGCTTTTGAGTCGTCATTTTGATAAAAGTGATTTGATGACGATATAAAAGTTACACTAGTTCAGGCAGCCAAAAGGCTCTTTACGCACGCATGCAACCAGCTAGCGGCGTACACACACACTTATACTCTCTGTCAGCATCATAACATATTACTCAACAATGCAAAAATGCATTATTGTTACCATTGCTGCTGATATAATGGGGGATGAATATAGAGAGATGATGATGGCACGCTGAAAAACATACTATCGAACGATATAACAATGATGACCATAAATTCATTGTTAACGTTTTTTCTTCATCCTCATCTTGAATCTCTTCGTCGATGCCTTCTCGGGTTGCACTTTCTGATCATCGCAAATGCTTTCTTTACGAGCACAGCGACGACGACTTTGACTTGCAACTCGTTTTCGTTTTTTACTCCCTACTCGTCCATCTCTCCCCCCACTACTCATATTACTACTATGTACTACTACCACTTGCTATAGTCATTTACTTTTTTACAATGCCACATTTTTGTTAAACCGCCTATTTTACCAAGGCAGTGTGAAAGATCTAGTTTTTCTACAATTACCTATGTATGCATTTTTTAGGCTACCTTAAAATTGTTTGGTAATAAAGGTTTTAAAAAACAGTTTGGTATGCGAATTAATAACATAGCTGGGCAACACCGTATATCTTTTTATCTGGTGTCTGTTCCAATGAGTTATTCTTTCGATAGAGAGCATGTAAGAGACATGAAAGGGAGGGAAGGGAAAGAGAGAGAGAGAGAGAGAGAGAAGAATTGTTTGTACTTTCGGTCCATAATGGACATCTGCACAATCGATTGCTAATGATCCCGGCATCATCGAGGAAGAGGAAAAAGATAGCGTAGTAGTAGTAGTGTTATATACATTTTATGCGTTTGTTTTTGTTATTATTTCTCCGTTTGCTCTTGCCTACTAATCACCCCTTCTTGAGAACTCAGAAAAGACTTTGGTTCGATGGGTAATCATCTTGATAAGTAATAATAAGTAATTCGGATCAGGATCTTCGTGAATAGAGGGGACCCCACCAAAAGAAAAAAATCAAAGACTGTAAAGTGACCATTATAAACGTATAAAACGAGCGTTTATTACACACTCTTCTGTTTTCCTCCAAAAAACTAGCAAGAAACTAGGAGAACTACGCATCCACTTACTGAAGACATGGACACAGCAAGATGGTGGGGAAGATGGGGAGTGATGATGATCACCACAATATAATATCATTCATATCAGGACTTGGAAAATAAATAAGGTGTACTTTTCTTCAATACTACGCAATCATAATCATAATGACTACTTATAATAATAAAAAGTGAAGCAAGAGGTAAGAGCAAGACGATGTTGTTGTATTACCTACTTTTGTTTGGTGCCACCGTTGCCGCTGGTCGTCGCTGCGTTATTGTAAAACTGTGTAGTTTGTTAGTTGATTAGAGTTGGGGCTGTTGTTACTACTACTACTGCTGCTGTTGTGCTGTCGATGGCGATAAAAGCTCTCAGGGAAATACCTAATATGAAGAGATAGTAGGGCGATTATTGCTTTAACTTATCTTACCGAATAAGACCAAGGAGAGAAGTCATGATGCAAGAAAGGGGAGGGAGAGGGGGAGGAGGAGAACGGGAATAGGAAAAGATACATAATAAATTGTAAACATCATATCATATCACTCCGTCCGTCAGGGCACTTCTGTGACTACCGACAAGTGCACCACGTAGGAACGACGACGCACACCTTACGTAATAACAACGATGATGATGATGGCAGCAATTGCTAACAATAAAAAAACTCTTATTTTTGAAGGGTTTATTTCTTATCGGAGTGCAAAGAAAAAAGTCGTCATATAACACACACACAGACATACACACTTACCAACCGCTTTTGTTCCTGTTTTTCAACAGACTGTTGCGTTCTGTACAGTGATACTCTCAATTATTGCTGTGATTATTGTTATTTACGTTGTTCCTTGCGGTTTTCTGGCTGTTGGGAGGATCTATTAATAATATATGCAGATACAGAGAGAGATGATATACTTATACGCGCTTGACTTGTAAGTGTTGTGTAAAAAGATATAGTAGATATCCAAGTTAGCTTGTACGTGTCATCGAAGTAGATAGAGGGAAAGGGGGAAGAAGAGGGAATTGGTAAAGCTAAATAAAGTCTACGTTTTGAATTATTATACGTAGATATTATACAGTACCTATTATTTTCCCACCATTCCGTCATACCACCAAAAAAACTTATACGTGTCTGCTTTATTTGATTTTTTTCTCAAGAAATTCCACTACTACACTGGTGTACTTCGACAGAGGCGTTTTGAAATGGTGAGTAGGGAGAGTTGAGAGAGACTTTTCATTATGGTTATGATGACTACCACCATAATAATAGGAAAAAGTAGCGTATCATATTGGTGTGCTACCATTATTCATCATCATCTTCAAAATAATGATTTTTGTTTCTTCTCAGTATATTTCTCTCTGTTCACTTTAAACAGAGTCATCGTCACCAGCCACCACAAAGTAGTCATAATAATAACACGTTGCTATTACTCGCTTCCCTGTAGGAAAATTGGTATTTAATCAAACGGAACCGAGGAAAACCCGTATGTTTGTTGGAATTGTGGTTATTGGGGCTACGTGAGACAGAAACATCTTCCTCGCGAAGTAGAACAACTGCTTTACGGAAAAGAAAAAGAGAGAAAAGGAGAAATCTTGCGTTTGCTTTCCAGAATAATGAAATGAATGCTACTGTCCCCTTTAATCATTTTTTCAGGGGACGCCACCATACAAAGATGACGGTGATGGTCAGCAATAAAATAATACGATACCAAAAATCTATGTTAATCGTTGTCATATTAGATATCAGAATGGTGCGTGTATGTTTTGCGTAAGTGATATATATTGTTCCTTCTGCCAGAGTGTCTTTTCCCCTGAATTTTTTTTCTATTACCACGCAAAAGCTTGATAGAACATGGCTAAACACACCATACTAGTATGTAACAATAGTAAAAAATGACATGACATGACAGAATACACACTCGCACACCTTATATATACCCACTGAATATTCAAAAATGCGTAGATGTATCATCATATACAGAGCTTTTCCTTGCTTGTACACACGTCGTATTCAATATCACACATTTTTATGTCTTGTCTTGTACAGAATATTGTGTGCATATTACCAGGCCTTTCTCCCGAACATATTATTTACCCATCTGAGAAACATGGACAATGGACAAGTAGGCACACACACCGCATCTCTCTGTGAACTTGGATATTGACTGACTGTGTACAAAATTAAAGTGCAGTGCTACTGCTGCGACGCGCCGTGTACATTACCAATGCCAATGAAGCCCCTATCATCCATTGCCATCGTCATCGTCATACATTGTTGATTCCATTGTTGTTGATCTTGCTAGCACTGCACCAAGAAAGGCTCTTGCTCTTGTTGCTCTTTTATGAGCGATGCTGCTGCTGCTGCTGCTCCGTTTGCTTTGAAAGAATTACCCGTAGCATAGAATCACCTATCGTGTGCTGGTTGGTACCTATCTATACGGCTTATTAGATTGTAACACAACGCGCAACGCAAACCTGCTCTTGTGCGTTTGCTCCCTGTCAGTTCAGTTGTGTCTGAGCATCAGATCAGATCGTACGCACGGATGGTCTATGAAGCTCGTCTGAAAATATATTTACGTCTTTCGTGAGAATTTAAAGTATCAAGCGACCCTGTTGTGTCGAGTCCGGTTTAAGTTTAATTATTACAAACAAGAGGCAATTTTACATGTGTTCTACGCTTGAAAACAAGCCGAAATTGGAGACATTTGTGTGTTTCTACATTGAGAGTATTGAGTTTTGTAGTACAACTGTCTCTGAGGACACAAAGTTAATTAAAAAGGATTGTCATCATTGCTATCATCATCATCGTCGTCACCATCTTCCGGTTTTTAAAGAGTTTTTGTGGACACATTTTTTTTCGAAGAAAAAAAAAACAGATTGCCCCATTTGTTTCTTTACCCCCGAATTTCCCATTCATTTTTTCCATTTCACGGAAGAACATTTTTCCATTGACGCTGGTTTTCCAAACATGTGTTGAGTGAATTTCTCCTGCTGCTCCTCATTTTTACCAGTAAATCATACATACATATTTACCCTCTTGACTGCTAATGTTTTAAAGGTGCGTCTAGGAAGTTGTCCATTTTTGGAGAGAGCTCTCTTTTATTAGATGAAAAGACAGCTTTAAAAGCTCGCATTTGACTCCATCTGCCAAAAGGCGCTGGGTAACGGACTTATTACGTTAGTGAACTGTATCAAGTGGTGTGGTGACTTTATGGTGACATGTGCACCAGTTTTCTATAAAAACAGCAGGAAAAAGTATCAAATTTTTGAGCAGTCATCTCAGCAACAGTTGCCCCAGTACAAGTGACAAGACTCCCTTTGGAGAAATAGGAACATTTTCTCTATACGTGTGCAACCTCGTTGAGAGAGAGGAAAGACAACTTGCCTTTTAAGAGTTTCTTGGTTGGCTTAGCACTTCTCAGATTTCTTCTTCATCACAGAAAACGAGACGACAAGTGCCCGTTGATAACGGGAGGAAGACCCCTGTACTTCATTCCATGTGCATTTCGTGTAACGATTCAAAAAGTACAAGTCGAACATTTGTTGCTTCTTTTTATCCTTCTCGTCCTTACAAATGACCAATATCCGGCAGCAGATTACGACAAGGCTTTGATGTTATTATAAGCTCTCAGAGAAAGAGAGCCCGCAGCTTGGAGCACACAGCAGACTTCAGGGGGAATTTATACAGCAAGTCGGATGAACATGTGCATGTTCTAGATCATCATCATTATATCCTTCTTCCCAAATTTTTATGACGGCTCTTTGCTTCACCGCGATCCTTCTCTCATCCCAAGAAAATATCCTTGACTCACTGTCAGTTTCTTCCTGGCTGTCGTCGTCGTAGCCCATCTACCCAGAGAGAGAGAGAGATTATACCTACCACTACGTTACAACCGATACCGCATTTCGCGTCCCCAAAAAATCATCAAAGTCGGTCGGTGGTTCATCAAAATCATAGTCTCGTCACCGAATGAATAAACCTACAAAATGAGAAACAATATTTTAAAGTCCACAGTAACGACAAGTGTGTGATTCTAGGAAAATAACGAGATAAATATTTCATTTTTTTCACAAATAACATTTTTTCGGCAGTATTGTTATTACCTTTTCGACGCATTGTCGTTGTCGTCGTCGTGTGTGTTGTGAACTTGAATCCTTAACTACATTACAGCGCCTGCTACTACTATTGTGTACGTGGATGACGTTCTACATAAAATGATGTACTTGTACGTATAGAAAGATCATCAATCAGTGACAATTTTTTCTATCTCTTACCAAATATATACCTTTTTTCACCACCCAGCGAAAATTTCTTTTCTCTTTGCACACATTTCTGTTCCGTTCTGACTGGCACCGGTACAGGCACACACACACACACACACTCTAACATCACCACCGTGTCGTCGGTGTAATAATATTCACGCTTCACGTGATTGTCATTATCATCATCATCCTCGACGTCCCTGTTGTCAGCAATAGTGGAGAGAGAAGAGACACGAGAAGAGAAAAAAAGTTTGCAATAATGTGCAAAAAGGAACGACACACAAGTAACAATATCGAGTAATTTGTTACTAAACTAGGAGTATGGTGATATAATATAATCATAATAATAAGATATATAATATTTGGCACCATTGTTGTTGTTTGGGAGAAAAGAAGAAGAAAAAATTATAATGCCGGTGGTATGGTGCGGTGCAGCCGAGTACTAAACTAAGGACTACTTCTTTTTCTAGTAGCAAGCAACGCAGCAGCGTTTGCTGCGAAGCGTAACACAATTCCGTTGTTTTCCTCGTTTGCTTGCTTGCATTTTGGTGTGTTGTTAAGTTGGTTGTTAGTTGGCATTGTGAAAAGACACAAGAGGGAGAGGAATGAATGAATAGAGTTGTATGATTGTCACCAAAAAGAAGGGGTGAAGCTGCAGCAAGACGTAGACACACCAGATAGAAAAGTAGAGATTTTTTATTTATTTATTATTATTATCATCATTATTATGCCTTCGTCATCGTTATCATCATCAACAGCAGCAGTAAAAGCAACGACATCAAGATCATCGTCATCATCATCATCGCCTAGTCGTCGTCCTCATCATCATCAGTTGTTGTAGTGTGAACGATTTTTGGCACGAGAATTATAAAAACTGACTGTGACTGAGTGTGAAAAAGAAGAAGTATCAGAGTAAACTTTTTTTGAACAGGTCTGCTGATGATGAGCATCATCAACAGCAAGAATATCAGCAACAACAACAACAACGGGAACGGAACAATAATGTTGAGCTTGAGCAGTTACCAAAGTCGTCGAGGAGGACAAATGCATCAGCGACGGCAACAGCAGCAACCATGTCGTCGTCCCCGACATGATCCTCAGCTTGTTCGTTATTCCTCCCATTGTTGCCCCTTTTTGTTTACACTTTTCGTCCTACTTGTTTCGGTATTGCCGAATGTGGTGGTGGTGGTGGAGGGTGCATCCGTGACGGGAGCTCATCATACCAATCAGGAATCCATTATTAGCAGTAGCACTTCAGCATACACGGCAGCATCAACGTCTTCATCGGCATCGTCGTCATCATCATCCCCCTCATTGCCGTCGTCATTGGCACCTTCCTCATTTTCTGGTAATCACGAACACCACCAGCAGAAAACTGCCAATGTCGATCATCGTCCTCCTCATCATCACCATGTTGAGATGCTTGTTGGCACCTCTTCCTTTGTGACCAAGATTGGTAACGGTTTTGAGAGATTGGTGGTGTCAATCGATGATACGCTTGCATTGTTGTCCCAGCAGTCTTCCTCCGTATTGACAAGTACTACAACAACAACAACGACAACCACCACTACCACCACCGCCGGTGCAGCAGCTACTGCTTCATCATCCTCCTCAAGCAACGCTGCTGCTGCTGCTCCTGTTCCTCGCCACCAAACTCATCAGCAACAGCATGAATGTCAAACTGTCTTGGAACAATTGAAGGTAAAGGAAATAATAACAGTCATACCATTTTTTATTGAAAGCTCAACACACTTTTCTCTAATATGCTTTCCTCTTGATTTGCTCGCACAACCAAACCTCTATAAACTTTCAAATTTGCATACCTACCTCTCCTTTACCCCGTCCCTCGTCATTATCACCACCGCCAATTCTAGTACCAACAGCACCTGGGACACAGGTAATTCTATTCTTTTGCACAAAACAGCCTTGCCACTTTTCAACTTCTCTCGTGCAAAGGATTTTCAATATTTTGATCCCATTATCCTTTTTTCTCACATGGTTATTACACACAGGTCTGCATAACTAATTTTTTATGCGCTAGTTTACCACTGCCAGTGCCACTCTTATAGTCTTACTTTTTTTGTAATTAAGTTTCTCAGCAGCAGATATGCGAATAGAATGAACGTGTGTGCGTGCGTGTGTGTGTACTACTTATGTAGAACTTACATTGTATCACTCACTGCAACGCCACCTCACACACAGCGGTGCGCTTGTCACATGGATATCATCGTAAATTCATTAAACTGGGATTTAGGATCCTATTTTCTTGAAAAAAATAAAACGAATAAATAATAATATATATTGTCGTTGTAGTAGTAGTATGCATTACAAATGACGAGCGTATTATTATTATTATGGCGTTTCTTTGTATTGCTGTTGTACTTGAGATTTTTTGTTACGGTTATGCAAACCCCGACGACGATGATGATGATGATGACGACGTCGACCGAACGCCAAAGCCAGACCGTAATGCCCCTGCCTCAGTATCCACAATCGGAACAACCATGTCGAATAAAAAATAATGGTGAAAAATGCCTTTAAAATATTTATATGAGGATTTTTAAGGGATTATGACTACGTAATATGAGTCTATGAGTGTGTAGTACATTAATTTCCTTAAAGACAAAAAGCGTACCATTAATATCCAGTTATTCCTCAAGACTTCTAGTCTGCACACACATAACTAATGTAGATACATAGCCAAAACCGCAATGTTCTCATGGCCTGTGAGAGAGATTTGGGGAGAGGATGACGGCGACGACGATGATGATGGTGGTTCTGATAAGCAGAGGCATGTGCATGTATACAAGGATTTTAAGCAGAGACACAGAGTCGGTCAAACAACAGCAGCATCAGAGAATGTCAGTTTTGTTGTCTAAAAAGTTTTGGTTATTTTGTACGGGTTATGACGACGCTGACGCTCTGATGATGTGTAAGCTGAAAGAAAGGAGAGATAATACCTAAAATGAAATGATGTATGATGGATTAGGTATATGTTTTTCGGTTTTTACACCGTCGCCGCCGTCCACTGCCATTCCTTCATTCCAACGCCAAAAATGTGTACAGAGAAAAAAAGCATTTTAATGGGATTTTAGCGTTTCTCCTGAATTTTTTTACGTAAATACCTAAATACGTAATGTGCGCATATACACACATGAAATTCTACATTTTTCTTGGTAATATGATAAAGATGGCCAATACTGTCGGATGTGTGACGAGGGAAGAAAGACGAAAACGTTTTTATAGATGAACATCGCTTTAAACGACAGCATCTTTTTCTCTCCCTGTTCCCCCCCCCCTCTCTCGCTGAAAATGGTAAAATGACTTTTTAAAGTGGGTGCTTCTTTTCTTCTTCTTGACTTTCCTATAAAATCAAAGTGTGCACACCACGACAAACTTTGCATATTATTCGTCATAATAATAATAATAATAATAATAATAATAATACCGATAGAAAAAAATTCTCTGGCTCTCGCTCTGTGCGAACAATTCCTTTTAGTTCTCGCGTTGACTCTTCTTGATACGATTCTCCCTCTCTTTGGTAGCGGCTCAAAAGTTTAGATTTTTTAAAAAGATTAAAACAAAGTTATTGTATAATCCTCATTCGTCTCATCAGTCAGTCAAGAGAAGTCAGTCAGTTTTTCGCGTTTTTAGGTTAAGTTATCTTTGCTCTCATTCTTAATGTGCCTTTTGCTACGAGTATACTATGTGTACCTACCTACCTGACATTATCACCAGCAGCAGCATTACTAACCAGTGTTACCACATGGTAGGTATAATAGGAGACTACAAGAAAATGACGAACGATAACATATCAAGAAAAGTATAAGCAATCTGTGTACTTTGTCAGAAAAGAAAAAAAAAGATAAGGAGTCTGAAATCGTGGGTATATCTATGCCCAAGTTTTACTTAATTTTTCTACATTTTTCACCGTCAAGTCAGCCATTTCAAATGCAGGCCTCATTACTGTTAAATTCCTTTTTATAAAAGATGGGTGTGCGATGTGCGACCACTAAAAAATAATTATTTGTTAAAACCAAATATTTACACTTTCCACTTACAGTTAGTTAATTACAATTTTCGTTGTACTTTTATTCTTTTTGTAAAAAAAAAGCGTGTCTCAATTTTTTGAAGCGTGAAGGTGACCCCAGGCAAAAAAGGGACTATTTGTAACGACGATTAATACGAGGACGCCCTATTATGCATAACATAATTATTGACATATGTATCGTAACACTTACGCTTTTCATCCTGCCAGTTTATTCTGTGGTTGCTACATTTAAAAAAAATCCTTCTATTTACGGCAACAACGGTGATGACTAAAGTGCACCTCTCTCTCTCGCATCTTAATACAGGAGTAACTTCACACCTTATCATCCCCGACGAGAGCAATGGCACAAGGTAAATTTTGCAATTAATTAGTTCACTTCACTCTTCTTCTTCTGACAAGCTGTTATCCAACAGCAGCGTATCGGCAGCTACATGATGATTACCTATATATTTTTTTCTTCATTCCACTTCACTGCCTAGATGCATGCACGACGATGAGAAGAAAATGATTAAAAAAAGTCCCGTAAAAATAGCCATGTTTCAGATAGCAATAAAAATAACGTGGTATGGTAGAATGACTATGTACACTTCTCTGATGATGATGGTTGACATTTTGACGTGCTCGCCTTATTATTGTACTACCACCCAACTTTATCCTCATTAAATGTTACAGGTTAATTGCTTTTTGATATCAATGTTATATCTCTCCAAGTACGTAAGTATACGATTGCTTTTATTATTGCCCCTACAAACGATGATGATGATGATGATGATGATGTTGATCCTGCTTTACTAGCCCCTACCACCACCACCACCTCGTTGAATTTTTTATATGGGAACACAATGAAGTTTGACAAGTACCGACCTACCGAGGTATATGTATATATATTGTACCTCCCTACTTGCCTCCTCCCTCCCACAATTACAAATAGCGTCATTCATCGGGAGTACCAGCAAAACTAGAAAGAAAAAAATCCCTCGAAAAAGATAACATATTTTTGCAAAACTCTCTAGTCGTCTTCATAACGAAGAAGCAGGTATTTAAACTGCATTACTGGTCTCTATAATTTTCCCACCATTTATTTCCCATTGCCAGCACATCTTTCATATAAATGGCTGGTGTGTGTGTTATATAATTCTACGTCTTGTGTAAGCAAGTATCTAGGCTGCTACCGACTAATTCCTTTTGTTGTATCTTTGGTAGGAAAAAATGTTTGCAGTTTGGCTTCTTTTACTGTTCATTCAATAATACGGTGAGCAAAAATCACGGCGTCAGGGAGTATCGCACTTTGCCTTCGTTTCATTTTTTTCTCTTTCAAAACATACATCATATCAAAATCGTCATCATCATCGTCGTCATAATGTACACAATTATATAACCTGTCTCGCCCTGTAGCTGTTGTAGTTATAAGAGTGTTTTTTTTATCTTGGTGAGTGTGTGCGTGTTTGTGCCTCTGACCGGCTAAATAATAAAATGAACCAAGCCATTTTTATCGCTTTTTGCCACCGTTGGGGTGCTTCTGTTGTTACTCAACTTTTTTCTTACATTTACGATAATCTCCTCATTTTTGTTTCTCTCTGTGTGTCTGTCTGCCTCTTTAGGTACATGATATGTTATAATATTTTTAAAGTAATCAATTGTTAAGATCAAGAAAATATTAAAACAAGGAGTTTAGTTGATGGAGTTAGGTATATATTTGCAGCCGTTGTAGTATGCTATCCTTATTGACAGGATTACAAATACAGCAAGAAACGGTGTAGTTATCACTCTTTTGAAAAGTTATTTTTTCACAGGAGTATTATGTAAATTACTCTCTGGTTTGAAAGGCGTTATTTCGAGTCTCTGTTATTATTAGAGTGGGTACAAATCGGGTAGCGTAATTTTCCAGTTAGTTGTAAAAGAAAGAAATAGGCAATTTATCATTATCATCACCCACATCCTCACATCTTGATGAGAATGAACATCTCAAAAAGATTAGCACGTCCCCAGAAGCAGCATCACAGAAAGTACCAACAAAATAACCGTTTTTACATTTAAATTTAAAGTTA
>JAHZNE010002180.1:0-13030 GCA_027744055.1 Callyntrura sp. NNG-2020
AAAAAAACTATTTTATTTTTGCATATTTTCTTCCATATTTGGCCATTTTTTAGTGCATAAATATGTGCATATTATCACATTTTTATTGCATAAAATTTTACCGTATATTCATCACGTATTCGATAATGCAAAATTAAATCGTTGCATTTAATACTTATTACCTCGGAAATTTACATATACTTTTCATTAAATAAAAGTGAAATTTGTCACACAGGCATATATACTTGAACGTTTTAACGGAATTACATATCAATTACGAAACTCTGAATATCATGACCTACTACGTTATTAATACTTCTATTCAATTTATTTTTAGAGCGGCGTGCAGATGTACCAGCATAGGTTTTTTCTAGTAATGTAGGCCTTTTTCTGATTGCATCAGACAAGTATACAGTTATATTGTACTGAGTTCTATTTTGTGCAATACATCTTCTTCACTTTATTAGCCAACTTTTAATCAATAGAAAATTATATTTATTTATTTTATATTTATTTCGCTGTCAATAAAACGTCACCTGTATATATAATGACTTGCAAATAATAATGTTGACTCAACAAAGGCAGCAGAAAATGGACCCTTTCTGTTCTTTAATTAGTATTCATCGGAGTAGTCCATGAGTACAACGCAACTTTTAATGGTAATGAAAATAAAATATCAAAATTTACCTACACTAGTTGAAATTTGATTTTTAAAAATGTTAAATAAACATTTTTGCATTTAACCAACTGAGCTTATGTGATTTTTGTTTTCTTTACTGACCCGTGTGACGCCCTTATAAATACCAAGGTTAATTTTATTTAAAACAATGTTTAGCTAGCCTCACATGACAAAGAAAAAGTTTTTCTTTCAAATTTTGAGTTGTATTAAGACAAGTAAGTTGCATTGTCAAAATTTGTCCATTCCAGTTTTTGGATACCTGGAACTGCATTGTTTTAGAAACCCTCCCAACAACTGGTTGACTCCATGGGTGCCTGTCTACCATTTTTAACCGCCACAGAAACTAAACCCGTACAATAGAAAGCTTGTCTTTATGCAATGCATTTTCCATGGAATGGGGAAACGCGCATTGACATGTGAAAGTGGGAGAGAAAGAGCAAAGAAACCCATTCATAATCAACACATTCTTTATTGTTCCGATTCCGAGACTGAGAACAAAGTAGCGTCTAAGAATGGCAATAAAAATGTACCTACGTACATTTACAACTACGACATTATGTTTCCTTACTTACAAGTAATAGTTCATATGCACTACACACTACACACTAAGAAAATAGCAGAAGGAGACTGCAAAAATAATGTGTCTGCTTGCTGCATACAGTTCCATTTAGATGCAAATCGCTTTTAGTGCTGACATTGTTATCTTTTATTAAAATATTTCTTTTACTTTCTCCCGTTTTCATTGCCCACAATAAATCATAAATTATAGTGCGTACTGCATTCAAAAGAAAGGAAACCAACACAACGGAACTAACGACTGTACAAAGAATAAAAGAATGCATGCCGATAAAGAGACCACATGCAGCACCCAGGGTCACTCAAAACACAATGAGAAATAAAATGAAACAACATTATTTTCTCTCCGTTAGATACATCTTCTTCGCCTTCCAACTTTTATAGCAGGTGCCATTAGCGAACGTAAACATTATGAATTCTTGAAAATTATTGATTAAATGTCACAAGTCAGAGGTTGGACAAGACACCGTGGATACCGTCCTGTAAATGATTTTTTTAAGATATACGCGTTGGTAGCAGAATTAAGGAATGATTATATTCTCTCCCGTGAAGGATATTACGGGTATATGTATCTGTGTGTAACTTGAAAAAACATGAAGACTATAATATATCATTGATCAGGTAAAAGACAAAGTGTTACTTAAGTTTATACTTCTTAAACATTTTATTATGCTTGTTTAAATGTCATTATAAAAAGGAACGGCTATGAAAATGACGTATTTTCTACATATCACAACACAATGTACAGTAGTTAGTCAATTATAATCTTCCAATATTACGCACAATTAGTATTACACATAATTGCATTAAGCAAACGAAATGGCTACAGTCAAAGAACCTGCGATTTTTCTCGAATCAATACACCGTTGAATTTTTTATTTTGACGTTTAAGTATAACATCGATTAAATATTTATATATTGTAGAAATTGAATTTTTTCATCACACAACCAACATTCTTCAAACCACATAATTCAACTCAAGCTCATATTTGCAATTAAATTCAAAATTATTTATTCCTTTTTGCTATGTATCTTCCTAGTCAATAATCATCCAATTTCCGTCCGTCTTTTTAACAAAACTATTTAAAAACTCATCATTTTCTATTTCAACAGTCGCCTATGTAAACGTCCTTCATTCATTCCCAAAATTTTATTCCTTTCATGTAGTGAAGTGCCACAGACCGTCTTTGTAACCGTCAAGGAAAAATCAGGTCAAACGATTTCTTCAAAAAATTGTAATATTAATATAATAATGTAGCCTGCTGATCAAATACATTTTTCCTTTACTAATTTATCCCCACGACACGACGACGATATTTCCTCCTATTTCTTATCTCGTTTTCTGCTCCCTTTTTTACGTCGTCTCTTCGTCTTTCTCCCTCTCTCTCTTTGCTACCTCCATCTCATTTAATTTTATCGACGTTTGCTTTTTCCTGATTATTTGCCTTTCTGCTTTGCTTGCTGCCGCCGTTGCCTCCATTTAACTATCTCATTGCCAAAATGTATTCCGTAGAGCACTTTCCGTAATATCGATTCGATCAAATAAATTAAACAAAAGAATGCAAGGACAGAATTCCCTTTTTTGACTTGCCGCCACCGTCACCACCACCACTCTGCCACGCACTCTCGTCCAAACAATATGTTTCAACGAAAGTAAGAGTTTCCCTGCTCTGCATACCTACATTTACCTTCTCCCTCTTCCTCTCTCTCTCTCTCTACATTCACACACATTAGTTTTCATTACTGTAGTTATTTATTTATCTTCATCTCTAACGACACAACACCACCGTATAGCTTTTCTCATATTGTCTTTACCATCACCATATCTCGCCTTGTCTGTCTTATGTCTGCCTACGTGCTTCTCACAGAAACATCCCGTCGCCGAAAAAAAACTTTTGATGAAGACGCTCTCTCTCTCTCTCTCCTGCTTTGTTCTTGTTTACCACTACTTTACTGACGATGATAATGATGACTTTGGCAAAAACACCGTCATCATCATCAGCATCACCAGCAGCAACAGCAGCAACAGCAACATCACCACTCCAACTTCATTAACATTTACCGTTGTCACTCTGTCAAAAATGGAATATTTGATTGGAGTATTTTACTCTTCGCTCTTTGTTTTGTTCAAGAACTGAAAACAACCCAGGAATGTAGTGTAGTAGTGGCACAATCACAGTAAAAGCCTTTTGCTCTCTCTCTCTCTCTCTCACTCTCTGTTCCTCTCTCTCTCTCCATGCCACTGTTTCTGGCCGTCTGTCGTTGAATGCTAAATACCTCGTATATATAAAAAGAGTATTTAGGAATTTTCTCTTCACTTCTTGAGTGGGAAGAGGGTGCGTCTCGTAATAAAATATGCATTAAGTAATGCAGTGTTCCTACTACTACCACTACCACTGCTCACTCCATTTTACCGGGAAAAAGAGACCGACAACGGCAGACAGCGGTCTTAACATTGACAACAGAGGCGCGACACACAAAAGACAACGAGATTCTCCGCTTTGTCATCATCCTCATCACCGCGTCTATTTTACATAGCAAAAAAGCATGTCAAGTAGGCAGCATATTAATACTACGCATATGAAATGCGACCTACTAAATACTGCACAACACACACACACCCACACTACATTATTACTCGCAACTTGAACAAACTTCTAGAAAATACATTTTCTCGGGATACCCCAGAGAAGTCGTTAAGCTCTTCTAATGACTGTGTGTGTAGTAGTAGGACGTTTGATGATGCCAGTGACGATGCCGATGATGATGATGCTGATGATGATAGAGGTGGAGCCAAGAGGATTTTTAATTAAGCCTTGTGAACAACTCGAAAATCCTCCCGGATTACTTGGTTGCTGTATTATTAGGCTCCTTTTTGTCCTTTTGTAGGAAACTGTTATACACATGTTTAGGTAGGACGCATAACGCGATACTTACAGTTTGCCTTGATCTTGCTCTGTTACAAGGAACGGTAGGAAAGATGGTCTCGCAGAGAAAGAAAGGAAACAAGACAGACAGAAACAGAGCAAAACTGCATTCCAGAAAATCCTCGTGATGCTTATCAGCGAAACAGGGAAAAGTAGAAGGAAGAACATCATCATCGTTTGTATCATCATCAGCATTCTGAACAAGTACAATGTAAGATAGGACGAGAGAGAGAGAGAGAGAGAGTGTGTGTGTGTATGTGTTTGTGTGCATAAGTATAAAAATATGCGGGGAGGTATGTATGTTCCAGCTAAGCTTTTTTCCCTTGTTTACTGTTCTGCTAAACATGATCATTATCAACAAAGCTATGATAATGATGATGCTGTACATTTAAGTTGGTTGTTTCGTTAAATAGAAGAAAAATGGAGAGACGCAACTAGAGAGAGAGAGAAAAAAAATCCGGCAAAAATTACAGGAATTTACAGTTAAAACAACAAAAAACATTTTTTTTGTCTCGATCAACATTTTCCTTTTGCACCACCTCCGCCGCCGTGATGATTATTGATCTAACAAGAAGACTTACCGTAAAGTTTCAACTGTCGAGATAACTGTATTTTTGGCTCGAGTTACACCGTTTTCACGGTGTTTTATGGAATGTTGTGTGGCAGGAAGGTAACTACACTACATGTACGGCTACATTACACAAGTATTCATAAGTAGAAATAATAATAATAATAATATTAATAATAATAGGGATGAGAAGGGAAAAAATGAATACTCTAGTGTGCATCCAACCGACTAAAAATAATCAACACTTTTTTTACCCTTTTTATTTTTTATTCTATTTTCTTTGCAGGCATAAACATCATCATCGTATCATCATCAATTCAGTTCGGCTCATTGAAGCGGAAAGTGAGAGAGAGGAGGAGGAGGAGGAGGAGAGGAGAAAGATGAGTAGTCGTGTAGTGGTAGTAGTTGTCGTTGTCGATGTAGTCAAGTGGATTATAATTATTACGATGACTACCAAAACTTGTTTGCTTTCTCTCGGGTAAGAGGCAAGTATATGATATCGGCTTGTCGTGCTCGTCAACCCGATCATCGTCAAACCAACACTTGACTTTTTTCAAGCCACTTCTCCTCTCTCTCTCTCTCTTGCTCTCTCACTAGTAAACACGGTGAAGGAGAAGAAATGAAAGGAGGAGAAGAAAACTGCGGAATTGGAAATAAGAAGCTAATCGAATTTTTCTCCTATCACCATCGTCATAATCATCATCGTCATCATCCTCGTTCTCACCCAACCAAGCAAGTCAACAAACTCTCAAGTTGATTATTGGGAAAAGACAATGAAAAATGAGTGTAATATGTATGTATATATATCCTATCCTAGTAGACTGGCAACTAAGTAGGCACTCGGTAAGCAAATATGTCAATAGGAAAGCGAGACGGGGTATATGTACCAACCCACATGCACATGTAGCAAGTCTAATTAATTTTGTCTTTGTCTTGCTCTCACACGATCAGAACGATGTTGCTGACGACGACGATGACGATGATGTTGATGATGCTTATTAAGTTGAACAATCCATCATTATACACTTGAAAAAATAATGCTTAAAATTTTCTACTTTTTTTTAGCTTTCTCCCTTGTGCTCTCCACACGCTAACACGCTATAGAGCCTAGCCCTGTCACTGTTTAATAGTCTTAGTCTTTTGTGTTGCGCCTTGTGATACTACGTCAACACAGAGACTATTTTTGAAAGAAAAGGCAGTTCGTCACAGAGATGCCAGAGATACCTACATACTGTCACTACCGTACAAATAGGTATATACATATAAATACTACCAAGAAACAAGCCTGTTTGTTCTTGTTTCGTGCTCACTCATCTATTCAATTTTTCTTTTGACAAAAAATTTACAACCAAAAGCAAAAAAAAGGACGATGATGTAGCGAAGCGGGGAAAAAAGAACAAAGGGATTCTTTTTGTGTGTGTGTGTATGTGTATGGGTGTTCGGATAGGCTTACACTTTCATCATTCTCTTTTTAAACGGAATATTAAAATGTAAAGTAGCTTCTCCCTGGCACGTCTTCCATATAAATGCGTAAATCCCTGTTTGACGCAGTGTTCGGATACGCTTACACTTTCATCATTCTCTTTTTAAACGGAATATTAAAATGTAAAGTAGCTTCTCCCTGGCACGTCTTCCATATAAATGCGTAAATCCCTGTTTGACGCAAGTTCATTACCATTAAAACTGTAAAAATAGCTTCCAAAAGGTTTGTGTTGGTGTAAAGTTAATTTAATATTTTTTTCCAACGATGCTTTAACGTAAATTTTCCCGAAATTTACCATCCGAGTCTCCTCGCAACATTTTTTCTAGCGGAGTCAAATCACCCTAAAAATGAGGTCAGATTCGCAACCCATCATAATCATCATCATGTCATTATCATTATATTTATTGTATCAACTTACCCCCAACCAAAAAGAGGAATGTATTGAGCACACCAGCCAACAGGAGAATAAATAGCGAGAAACCGGATGAACGTTCCATAGTAGCACACAATTAGCACAAATGTCCCAACAAAGTATTCTGTATTTAAAGCTGCTCCTTATTTATTTATTTTTCTTTCAATTTCACCACCCCTTTTTGTTCCGCTTATTTTCCCCAACTATGCCCCTTTTTCGGTCATATCGCTGGAGTCATCTTGTATTGTTCTTTGTTGTTGCATTGTCATATTGTCCTTTTAATTTACAAATAATAACTGCAATTACAGTCATACAATCATTATCATCCCGTTATAATAACACTAGCATCCTCCTACTTTCTTCAGTATTGTAGTGTATCAACTATATTAAAACAATTTTCCTAAGAAACCCTTACAATGTTCATGTGCACTTATCTCTTATATTTTTTTCTCCTTTTGTCCCCATTCTCCCCGACATAATAATAATAAAGTATCGCCGTAGTTTTTTTTATACTGTGCGTGCGTGAAGTATGACACACACGAGTTTTTTCTAGCGGGTGGCTACCAATACATAATTTCTTTTCTTGTACCCGAAAAAAATCCAATAATGCCGCTACACCTTTCACTCACTCGCACTCCAGCACTCCTCGTTTAATGTCATTTTCTCTCTCTCCAGCACATTTTACGTTTCTTCTTCTTTGAGTCCTCTGGATGATGACGATGGTGCTGCTGATTTTGCTTTTCTTTCATCATCTCCCCTTTCTCTCTGTTTTTTTCATTCACTAACACAAAAGTTTTCTTCCTTGGCTCACCATCGTCATCTTGACGAGGATCTGCTGTTGTGTTTTTCTCTGTAGCACCCTTCTCTCAGTCATCACCATCACCATTCTTCTTCTTGTTGCTCCCGCTCTGGTTCATGCTCCTTTTTTCTCTTTATCCAACTTTTCCTATTAAAATTGCCATTACCGCCACTCTCTCTCTCTCTCCTCACTACCGCGAGGTATATAGTTTTCCCCCTACCACGTTGCCATGTGCTCGGGAATGACACGACGGGAAACAAAAAGAAAAGTCATCCGTTTTCTCTTCTCGTCGTCTGTGATGGGTGCTATAAAAGCTGTTCCGTTGTGTGCAATATTCGTTGTGGGGTTATCCCATTATTCATTCCAAACCCTACCGTTTCTCTGTGTCTGTGTGTGTATGTCGGTAATATGGGAGCCTCTTCACCTTTTTTCGACTACATACCTTTCTCTCACTTTTTCTCAAAAATAATAATCTGGCTGCTACCGTAGATCTCTATTTATAATAGTTTCTCGGGTCTACTTAGAGTATACACACACACAGCTCGGTGCGTGTTTTGTTTGACTGGCGCAAATAATGATCCTCTTCACCGCTTATTCACCAAGCTGTTTGCCACCGTCATCTTCTTCTTGTTCGTACCTACGTGTTTCTTTTTGATTACTTCCAGGCAACGTGCTATATGTATCTCTGTTTGTTCACCATCGTACATTTAAAAAGATTCCACTACACTGCACTGCACTCGGCTGTCTATAGACGGAGTCACCTCACCTTGTTTACCTTACGTTGCCTCGCACTGCACTTGACTTGTTCACAGGGTCGTATTCACTACCAACATTCTTCTGATGACGAGGCGAGGTCGACGGTGATGATCCTCATCATCATCATCAGCAGCGGCATCGTCAGCCACTACATTCCAGCCGGATGTCAAACCATATAACCTGAAAGTCAGAGAACAAGAGAACATGGTAGAAAGTGAGAAAAAATGTGTATCGCCGGGGTTTTAAACTCTTTTTATGCACCATCATTTGCACCAATACTGCTACCATTAGCACCAGCGCCAAGACAAAAAATGACACCGAGAAAAATAGGCCTGTCAAGTAACCAAACCCCAAACGGAAGAATGTACTGCTTGTATTTTGGCACAGGAGAAAGGAAGGGAAAGTGAGTGTGTGAGAAAGAGAGAGAGAGAGAGAAAACTAATCCAACATTCAATCCAACAAACTTGTTTAACACCAGAGCAAAAAGAGAAGAAAGGGTGAAAGAAAGACATGTTTTGTCTAAATACTTTTCCGTGCTTCTCGTACAAAAAGGAGAAAGTGAGAGGGAGAAAGTGAGAGAGAGAGAGTGGATAAATAAATGAAGTAACAAGTTTCTTCGGATAAAAAAATAAAACATAATAGTGACGGGAAAGAAACAACCCGGGAAACGTGACGTGTTTGATACAAATAGGGCTAGTAGCTGTAGTAGTAGTAGGACTACTACTAATATTACCAATGCAGTGCTGCTGTTGCTGCTCTTTTACTAACTAACTAAATGAACATGTTTAATGGTTTTCTGCTTTCTTCTTGATCTGCTCTTATAATGAAAGGTAAAGAAAAGTAAATGCATGTCGGTAGGGTTGTTTTTCCAGCGAAATTGGCCTTTTCCTTTCTTTTCATTCACTCAGTCAGTTATAGACAGAGAAAAAAGAGGGTTTTCTTGTCCTTTTGTTTTTTCACTCTTTTCTTTCTTTTCAGTTTGTTGGATTGGTTGTATGTGTGTAGGAGTAGATGAGAAGAAGACTAATAGGAAAAGAAAAAAAGAAAGAGAGAAAGCAGTTATCCGTAAGCAGGAGAGAGAACTAGGCAACAGCAGCAAAGAAAAAAGTCAACCCGACCAACTTTCTTTCTTCTTTTTTTGTAATGATCTTATTCTTGTTTGTCCAGAAAAGAGGAAAAACCTCTTAATTAACCACCTTTAAAAATGAATCCACCTCCTTGTAGTACTACTACTATACTACTGCTACTATCCGGAACAAAGAGTAAGCTGGGTCTTATAGGAACAAGTTAGTTTGCGATCCTATTAGCAAATGTAAACCCTTACACATATGAGGCATGAAAAGCCCAGGGTACACACACACGCCGGGGTCCTTCGTATTTGGCAAAAGACGTACAAACGATTATATCCTGTGCTCTAACAGGTGCATTGTAACTTTTATAAAAACAATAATACAGATGTGACCTGCATTTTCCTTCCGGTATGGTTACAATGTCATGTATTACACGGAGAGGACAATGAACGGCCCCCGTGTTGTAAGTCGACTCCTGCAAGCTGTTGGATCTCTGAGCAAACATAGACGTGGTGATGATCACACTGATCTTATTGAGAGAAAAAGAAGCAATGAAGCAAAAGAGAGAGAGAGAGAGAAATCGAACAAGGAAACTTTTTCTTTCTACCAATTTGTTACGTACAAACAAGAAGTAAGAAAAAATAAAGCAGGATTTTTTGCTTCTCTTTCTCACCCGCTCACTCTCTTCCTTTCTTTTTAAAGTAAGCAATAATAGGCAAGTGGTAAGCAAGCCAGCTAAAGAGAAAGAGAGAGAGAGAAGAAAGAGAAAAGATTTTTCTTTTTTGTGTCTCAAGTGATGTAAGTGGTGTATGTGTGTGTGTGTGCGTTGTGCACACATTTTTTTATATTGAGAATAGTATATGTATTATAATGTTCTTTCTATTCTATTCTACTTAGTCTTATTATTACTATTATTTCGGAATCCTTTCTGTCTGCTAAACGGAGAAAAATGCTAAAAAGATCCGTAAAAGGGAAAAAATTGAAGAGAGAGAGAGAGAGGGAGAGAAAGTGAGAGAGAGAAAACAAAAAAGAAAGTGAGCCTGAGCCACTTAAGATTTTTCGCTGTCTCGTAATACCATGTTCGGTTCTTTGTCAACCGTCAAAACTCTTTCCGTCGTCCCCGAAAAAAAGCAAGTCCTTTGACAGAGCCTAGTCATGGTTAGGACCTTGGATAGGGGAAAAGTAGGAAGAAAGTTCTTTGCTTGAGACGCTCTGGATGTCTTAATCTGGGTACATATAACAGCTTGCTCTTTTTACTACGCAATTGTACCAAACAACTCAGGAAAAAGTGCAACCGCATTTCCGGAAAATGGAAGAGTTTTTCACCCCGTTTTCCCCTTTCAAAATGCACTACACATTATTGTGTGAAGAGATATCCTCACTTTCTAAAAATCCTTCTTTTTTTCTTTTTTCTCTCTATTTTTCGCCTTTCTTCTTTTAAAATACTTGACAGACTTAAAGAATAAAGAGGGAAGTAGAAAAAGAATGAAATAAGCGAAAATGAAAATAGAGAACAAGGCAGACGGACGACTTACAAAAAAAGAGAGAGAAAACATTTTTTCGTGCCTTCTCCCTTTTCCACTCTGCCCCCCTATTTTTGTATTTTTCTGCTCATTTGTCCATTTTTCTGTCAGGATCTTCTAATGTATGTTCGTTAGGTACCCCTGCACGAGCAGAGTAATAATTTACTTTTAAAAAATAAAAATTCACAAAAAATGAAAACTACTGTGGTTTTTTCTCGTTTCATCTCGCTCCTTTCTTGATTACAATTTTTCTCTTCATCCGGAAAAAATCATCAACGTCAAACACCTAAACTTCTTCACAAAAAAATTTTGTTTTTAAATTTTTTCCCTCTTCTCTCTTTCTTTCTACTCCGCTGGAATTACTACTGATGTGATGTAAAATGGGTTAAAACCATAAGCAAGAAAAAAAGTAGAGCAGATCGCATGATGACTTCAAGGAGAAAAATTATGACTGGCGAGATGTAAGATAATAGGTGAATTTGTCGAGAGAAGAATATATTGGCTGGGTTTACAGGAGTTGGGCAAACAGAGGTAGTAGTTTCCCTCTTGCCTGGAACCATGCAGAATATTTTGCATACATTAATGCAGCTCTCATCTCGTATGAAAAACAAACCTACTTTTGTACGGAAAAGTACAAATTATCATGATAATTTTATATCATATCCATGTTTGAGTTATATTTCAAGCGTTTCCTCCATAGTTTGTCAATCTAAAAAAATAATCGTGCCTATTCAAAACTACCTATATGTTCACCGTCCAAAATGGCCGGTGAAACTTCTCTATAGTGGCTACAGTACTGTGGTGACCCTGGCTATACCAGACATTAGCCTTAACAAAGCTGTCATAATGCCAAAGGCTGCGACCTTCGTCCAACGCAACTTTCCATCTCTCCTGGTTTTGTTGTGGACATAAAATGTTTGTTTATGAAATTAATGATGTTGACTGTTATTTTGTTACTGTGCTATGTAATTTCCCAAAAAAGTCAACTTTCCACTTAAACTTAAATAATGCAGACTTCATAAAAACTATTAGGGGAGCAACCTTGTATTTAAATACAACATTTTTAAAGACATTTTCTCCACGACTGAGATTATAACCCAATAATTCTTTTTTATGTCGCAATCTCGACTATCCACTACAGACAAGTTCCACAATAATAATTCCGCCGTACCTCCTGAAACACTATGTACGATAATATGTATGTAGCTGTGGGGTTGTTTTTTGGCAGTAGATGCCTTAGTTTTTGAGGATGTTGGCATGTACCTAACCATTCCCATTTTGCATTATTGCTGCTTGTTTCCTAAAAACCCACCAGAGAAAGTACCTGACAAAAGGTATCTCTCCTTCTCTCTCTCTCTCTCTCGCTTTCTAAACTTTCAATGCCGGTACCAACCTACAATATTAAATACGATGTCGTCATCCGTTTAAAGTTTTCACTCTGCCATTCCAACACACTTTTCGAGTGCATCCGCCCTCTTTCCTCTATATTTATGGGAAAGTGTGGTTGTTTCTTTGTTAAAGGTAAACAGAAAACAACCACACATACACACACACACATACAACTAACTCTCTGCAATATGCAGACTACACACACGGACGGATATCACAACAACAACATAATAATAATGTTATGCGTTGTTGCGCAAAACGACATGTTAATTTAAACGAGAAAATTTCAACATTTACTGTTATTGCACGCCTCCTACCATATCATTTTCGCGGTGGCGGTACGACGGTCCAACTTCTGTAACGACATGCTTTCCTCCCTCTCCTTCTTTGTGACTCTCCAAATTTCTATTTACACGTTGTGGTAAGTGGTTATGAAGATGATATGGAGGCAGTGTGTATACCGAGCCTGTTTCTGTGGTTTGTCCTCATCGTCCTAGCTTGTTTGTAAGTGTGCGGTTTGGTTTCCCTTTTACTTCAACCCACCAAAGTGCCAAAGGAAACTTGCTAGTTTTTACTTTAGTCTTGATATGCAAACAGGGCTGATCGGCAGTAGGTAAGTGGGCGATTTTCATAACGGAGGAATATGTAAAGAGAAAGCGGGAGAAAGGGGTAACGAGACGACAGAATTCTAAAGGCGACCTTATTTTTTGCTGCTACTGACGTTTCTTCTCAGAAACGCTTCTCAGCATCAGCCTCTCCGTGCACAAGTGGTTTATTACGGCGATGTTGTTTTGAGATATTTGAGAAAATAGGTAAAATGGTGCATAAATAGAGAGAAATTGAAGTGCATCAAAAATTGCACTGATGTA
>JAHZNE010002181.1:0-30395 GCA_027744055.1 Callyntrura sp. NNG-2020
ATTGATATTCAAGCAACGAACTATAATTGTGTGATGAGTTGTTTTTATCTTGTTATAGAAATGTCATACTTGTGCATATTTGTCCATGTTTGCAAAATGAATCATTCATTCTCGTTTTTTATTCTCTTTATAGCATACACCTGGTAACTTATCGAGACTTTGTCCAAAATACAATACGCAACGGCTACTACTTGTTTACACCTTTACAGTGGTTATTATTATCATCATCGCTATCACCGTCGTCAGAGAGATCATCTCGCTCGCTCCTCTCTTTGTACAGAAAGAATGTGACGGTATAATGTTATGCCCTTAGGAACTGTGGTAGAACAGGTTGTTATGCCGTATATCTAGTTTCATGTTCATGAGGATGTTAGTAAACATTTGCACGTTAGGTAGATAGGTAGGGAGGGAGTCGTCGTAGAGTAAAAGTGTTGTAGGATGCAATATTGTCTAGTGAAGTGAACGGAATAAAATATCATTAGAAAAATGTGTGAAGTCCTTGGACGTTGGTAGTGTTTTGGTTCGCTCTTTCTGTTGCATATAGCAACAAACCTTTATTTTTTTAGAAATTTTTTTTTCATTCAATTCGGTTGTAATTACTGTAACTCTTCACATTTACATTTCTACTGGCGTATTCTATTCGCCTCTTGTGTGACTGGATTTATTGTGGGGCTACTTTTGACTTTGAACACCCATGTAAATCCCCGTGAAAATACGGAGTTTTGTTCGGTTTATCTTTCGGTTCAGTATCGTTAGTTTTTATTTTTATCTTCCTTTTATGCATCGAGTGGCAAATGATATTCTTGTTCGTCGTTGTTGTTTTTTGTGCTAAAAACGGTCTCGTCGGGCAATATGCGATTATTTACTTACACCAGGTGATAAACAGTTATCAATTTCGTATTCATTATTAATCATGTACTCATGTCCCCATCCTCATGTCATTGAAGAAACTAAGTGGCTCCGGCTACGAGTTTAATGTATAATGGAAGTTTGTTGGAGGTAAGTATTTATTGAATTGCGTGTACGTACGTTTTATAATGTCTGTGGAGTAACAAAACGTTGTTACTCTTTTTCTGTCAACGACATCAAGCATCGTTCTGTCAAAACAATTCAGAGAGACGCACCATAAAATATATATATTCGTTGTAGTTGAGTGATGTACGCAAAAATCTCACAAAAAGGCTAGCAATACAGCACGGTTCTCTCAGTTTTGAGGAAACGGCTTTACAGACCACAACTTTACTATCAGATATGTACATCTCACCCATCACCACACTCACGCTTGTTATATTTACATGTAATCCGAAACTACAGAATTTCTCACGATCACGGAAACGTGAAAGAGAAGCTCGAAAAGTCACATCCACTCACGTAAAAATCTTTTATCTTGTCGCTGCAGAAGGATGTGGGCAATGTATTTTTTTTTGTCATTTTCAAAGTAAAATACTAATATTAGGCATTCTATGTTTTTCTACGCATGAATTTGTTGATACTAAAATAAATAAAATAAATAAATTACAAAAATCCAGTTTTCACAGAAGCTTATCAACGTAGCTTAAAAACGTCATGAAAATATTCAACTATGCAACGATAAAGAATATAAAGTTAGCACACCAAATTTGCATTCTTCCTTGTAAAAAAAAGTTTTAGGACCAAAGAATTTTGTGCTTACGTTATTTTTACTACGTGTTTAGTTTTATTTAACATCTCTTAATTAATTGTGACTGCTAAATAAAAAACAAATAGAATGTACATTGTATATACATACGCATCATCGTGGAATGGCATGGCTAGATCTACCTAGCTTGCTGATTTTTTTTGTGTACCAAACCTACTTGGAGTTTGTCATTTTAGACTGTGTTAAAATTCCGAATAATTACTCATGAGCAAATTGATGCCACGACGAAGGATTTTTTACAAGGCAAGCAAAGCCATTTCACAAAGAATAATTTCAGGTCAAGGTTTATACATAAAAGTGTTTTTCCGGTTATAATCAACATGGACTATATGGTTAACGAGAAAGTTTATGACGCCCATGTAGAATCGTATCCGTTTGTAATGTTAAAATGTAGTGACGAGGACAGTTTGCAAAAAAAACGCTGTGCAAAGGTTCCTCTTGTCTATTTCATCTGATACTAACTTTTTTATTTCATTGAAGGTATGTACTTTACAGTTAATGTTTAATTGAAGTTTTGGCTGTCTTACTGCTTTACTACTATTGTTCTGCGACATAACCATACATCTTCATAACGTACACACAACAATAATAGTATGACTTGTTTCAGATTAAGATTGTAAACGACAGCAAGAAAAACAATGTTCCCTGCCTGCTGTACCGATGTATCTCTAGATTATTCAGTAGGAATTACCTATGTACCGATGTCATATACTTTTACTTTAATGGATGTCAGCAAATTTTAAAAGTCGAGCACTGTGAGGTGTCGATATTTGTTTGTACTAAAAGTTTCAAAACTGAAACAATAAAAGTTACGGTAATGTTGAGCGTGAAGGTAATAAATTGTGAAGTCTGTGTGGGTATCTCCACTTCCGCAGCTTCTGAGCAATTTACCATTACACATAAATGTCAAAAAGGCCACGTCTGCATTTCCCATTTAGGCATTAGGGAAAATAAAATCGGTACTTCCCACACTCGAATCAAAAGGACAGGCCACATGCATCTGTAGCGAACTATACGAACTGTAATGTTTATTAAATTGATAACAAAATTAAAAAAATATTTGCAGACTGCAGACAAGGCGTATATGTGTATGTGTGTATACGAAAACGAAAGATCTGGCCAGTTTACTGTTTGTTTGGCTTTGTGAATTTATTGTTAGTCGTCGAGAACAGTACGTCGACTTCACTTTTTTATTTGTTCAACCTCATCTTCCACCGTCTGAGCAAGTTGAAATTTAAGGTAACCTGCACAGTTGACCAGTCATAGTCATCATGATGATCACGATGATGATGTGATACAAAGATGAGCATGCTCCTTCATCATAATATTTTTATGTGATACGATACGATAATATTATGAGCCAGAGTGAGTCTGGTTTCATATTTAGCCACAAAAGCAGTGCAGTGGTGAAGAAATCTCCTTTTCTTTCTTGCTCTGTCATCATTTTCTCCACACACACACACACACACACACACACACACAAGTGACCCTACCTAAAGCGACATTATGCATTCAACTAAAAACCTTTGAACTGTGATAAATCCCACGCAAGCAATCTGGCAAAAAGGAAAGAGTGAAAAAACAGGTCGAGAGTTGAGGCTGCAGGAGTGTGTAGGCATATAACAATGTGGATATAGAGGTGCATGCTTTTCATCTATAAACACAACAGGACAAGGGTAACGTAGCACCATAGCACTATTATAAAAACGCTAATAATGGATGTTCTGAATTAACTGTTGAGTTTAAGGTTCATTGTTGTGATTGTTTAGCTATGCATCACAATAACGCAGTAAACGACTATATGTACCTACATATGTAAGGGGGAGGATTTCTATAGAGAGGGAGATACAAATTTACAAGTCTGATTGGGGTACCTTTATTGTAAAAAAAACTCGGACTGAACAAAAGGACTGTTATTATTAGCACCACCACCACCAGTAAGGAAATTGTCACCTCATCTCCTGTCTGTTCAAGTGAGACAAGTGCAACAGTACGTAGACGACTCTTTTTTGTTATTTTCAATAATAATCATCTCTACCCCATATTTTCGCAATTTTATGCATGAAGAACTTATTTTTTGTTTTATCACCAAGGTGTTATGCACTTTCTATTTAATAAAATTCAACGGTTTCTCATACGATGTAAGAAGTAAGCGACACAAAAGATTTGAAGAACGCAAAACAAAGAGCGTAGACGAACAATCAGACAATGGGAGGTCCAGGTCGCGTATTTTCATACATTTTTTACAAATAAATATGTAGGTACATACAAATTTTTGCTTTCCATGAATGAGCCAAGAACAAGTACGTAGATATGTAGGCATTAACTTTTAAGTATTACAATGTCATGACGACCCAGAATGTCAGTTATCCAGATCAAACGTCACGGCTTCAGACTCAACTTGATCGATTATGTTTATTTAGGACCAGCTATTCTGATAATTACTTTGTAGTTTTGTTCACACTTTCTGACTGTCTGCGTCTATTTGTTGGTCCGTGGAAATTAGGGAAGGAAAAAGAATTTTGCTTTCGCCAATCGACAACATTAGCTCAGAAACATTGTTAACCCATTTAGATCAAATTTAGTGTATGGACAGATATGCAGACATATCGATCATATACAAGATATCATATGCAAAATAACGTATCTCTACAAAGAATAACTAGCTGGTCTGACTTTACAAATTTAACAATTTTTAATATTATTCTTCATAGAAGAACACTGAGTATTCATTATGACGAACTTGGTTTTGTTACAATACTACGGACAGACGGTTAGAAAGATTTTTTTAGAAGAATCAGGCTTTGACATACTAGCATTGTTTTATAGACATATAAGGAAACACGATTATTGTCTGAGTTACAGTTTAAACAACAGGCACTTTGTCGAAATTCCTTGGTATGGATTTCGCTGCAAATATTTAATTTAAGAATGGTTATGCAAATATGTGTTATAGGCTGAACCGGCGTAGAGTCATAGATAACAAGTTCTTTCCACACACTATGCAAAAGTAGCAAAAGTTTACAAAGACTGCTTGCAGCGTTGGCAGTTGCTGATTGGGTTAGCTTATCTTTACAAATATGTTCGAGTTAATTCGGTTAATTTCTTGCCTTATTATTTGAAATAATAATGCATCACATTTCGAGATCTTTAATATTAGGTTATAATATTATTCTACATACAGTCCCATCTTCGTCTGCAGACGAATAGTCGATCGTACTTTCAGTCATCTGTTGTACCCTGATACTAATGATGAAGATAATGAATGATGAAAGCGTCTATGGGTGCCTAGATCGACTGACGGAGGAACATGCAAACGTTGAAACACCAGAGTTTTCTCTACAAACCAACTACTCAGACAGAGGACAAAATTTATTTTAAAGCACATGCATATTTCATGTAGGTAATCATGGCTAACTGACTTATTATAGCTGATATATAAGGCATGGTTTCTTTTTTGTTTCCCCCAGCTAGCTCTCTGTTGCCCAGCTTTGAGGTTCAGACAAATTTCTCTAATTCTCAATTCTCATGTGCAAGTGTACATATTTACAAAGTTCATCCCTCCATTCATTAATAATCATTAAAATGACGTTATTACTTAAGTGTAAACTGACGTTGCGATGATGGGATACTATATGGATGGCTACAGTTTTGGGAGGAACACGCTCAAGCATCTTGGTGCACAATAAAACTTTTTGTGGTTGTGTGATTGCAAAGTGGCGAACGCAAACTAAAACCTAGTCTACGTGATTAAAGGGGGAAAGAAAGAATTGTGTTACCACATGCACTTTTTAAAATGTGTTGTTGTTGTTGTTATTTTGACGCTGCGCTGCGTCACACTGGTCACAGTCACACTACTTACTACTTACCACCACGGTGCTGTACATGACAAACTTTACCGCACCGCAATACAGGGAAGAATATTGGTCATACTCATGTCATCATGGTGCTCATCGTGTCGGCTGCATTTAAGTATATACATTCATATTTTCCATTATTAGGTAGCGCTTGTAAGGGCATAACCATTTATTGAAATCACTTGTTAGTCTGTCAGGCACCGCCAACTGTTACCGTCCGTCCTATCCGCATACTGCATATGTTAAACCAAAGAGGTGGGGCTATAAAAAGATCTCTGGCTCCTGGGTGCTTCTAATTTTGCCTTCCAGATTTTGGTCAATCCCTAACCTGCAAAAAAGTACCGGGTGTGACCTTGTTTATTTGACCCCGGTGACCCGATATGCAGGCATAGGCAGCGCAGCTTATGCATTTGTTTTTTTGCCACGAATACGATTAATTGAACGGAAAAGGGCGTTTGCTATTCGACTCGTATTGATGTCCATTTTAACATTCTCGAATCAGCGCTACCTGTTTTTATCTACAATAAACCGCCTACAATGCGATCTTTGTGTTGTGAGTTGTGTTGCTGAGAGATCAGCAATGTACATCATCGTTCTTTTTGTCGTCTTCGTTTCATCTCATCGTGATTCTCAGACAATGATGCGCAGCGTTCCATATGGATTTATGCGATGCGACCATGAATGAATGGATGTGCGCTTTGTAAAGTGGGTTCATTCAGCTCAAATGTAGGTCTCCTCAGGTCTGATTCTCTACCTTGGCTGCAGTTGCTTTTCATCGTTTTACAAAGTTTGATGCAGTAATATTTTACAAGTGGTGACTGTGATAGTAGTAATCAGTTCTTTTTGCATTTTAAATTTGGCTAAATTCATTTATATATTCGCCATAAATTACAGAGGGATTACAACAGATAATATGAAGTTGAAGTTACTTTACTTCCGAATACCTCACGACTACATTTACATCAGGTACCTAGTTGCAAGATCTTAACCACGAAACCGCTTCATTGCACAAGCCTCTTGTGTTTTGATAGTGGTTTTTTTATACATCACATCTTCACCCCCTTTCTGCTCTTTGGTCGCATGGTGAAATCCGTTGGATTCTTGTCTGTGCGTGTGATTCACGATTCAAACTCATCGAACATCGTTTTATGCAATAAAGCATATAATAGAATTCACAGTCAACTTTTGAGGACACCACTACGTACTCTTCCACACATGAATTCACGTCCCATGTGGCGATGGAAATACACGTAACAGCAGAGAATAATGATTTAGAAATAACGAGTCATGCGGCTCTGGCTGTGTCAAATGTACACAGGAAGAATATTTTAAATATTATGCGATTACTCAGGTGAAAAAATATATTACAAGAACACAGGGAGGAACAGTCTGAGCAGAGTAAATATGCGTGAGCTCATATCTAGCAAGATATTTTTTTAGGAGTAAATGCCTACAAAAGTACGGAGAATATACAAGATCCCATTACTACTTGCCCATTCTTCGAAGTGTCCGTCCATACTCCATAATCCATAATTGTACTTTGGGTCATGATCGAAAAATGTTGATTTTTTTTTCTCTTCTCGTTCACATAAATACGCTATGCGTACCTACTTACTACAACACGAAAATGGAAAAAATGTCTACTTTTGACTGAGGATTTTATAAAAAATAATAATAATAATAGTAAAATAATGCATACACATTGGTGCAACAGCAGCGGAACAGACGATATGTTTGAACAAAACTCTTTCCTTTCGCTTCACGTCGTCGTCGTCTTCAAAGCGCTTCCCTTGTGTGCTTTCAACAAGGATGTGTTTAATGGCCCTCAGTGTCTGAGGAATTAGCTAGATGATGTTGTTTTAAATATAATATTACTAAACGGCGCTGTTCTTCGTGTATATGATTAGCACATTTTTTATGAATTTAGTAGACGACGTTCCCCCATGTATAATCAGAGTATTATTAACATGGAGGAAACATTTATTACTGATTTTATAGTCAACAAAAAGACAAGATAATATAGAACGAGAGTTAAGGCTTCACAAAAAATGGTGCTCACTTTTCCTTAAAGAAACTCATCACATTTTTTTAAACGAAATACTATTCTGCACATGTTATTATTGTTGCGAGTAGGCATATAACGACATCGCGATTTTATTCGTGATACAAACTTCTTATTCTGTTGTGTGGCGTGCTCACATCTCTATAAGATTTTAATAGTGATGTTGTTGGTTGATGTGGCAGGATGATAACGACAGAGTGTAAGAATTGAAATAAGAGTGTAATATACTTACAAGCTTCTGCTCCTCTTATATTTAATTCTAGTAGTAGTAGAAAAGTTTGAGAGAGGATGTGTTATTATTTAGTTATTGGTGGTGTGTGTGCTTGTTTCTTTCATTGTTCATTTTTATGTCTGGAAGCGCTGCTTTGACTACAGAGCCTGAGATAACCCGTGCCCAATTTTGGAAGTAAATTCCTACTTTGTGAAAGTGACGATTGCATCGTTGTCTCTTTTCTCTCTTGTAGTAGTAGTGTAATATTATATACACTGCATACCTACACTACAATGTAACGATTGCGATTGGAGGGACGTTACATTAAGGTACATTAAATAGGCACACTGAAAGCGTATCTCGACTACAAGTTTTATTGTTAGTGGAAACATTACAAATTTTTATTACCATACACGTTTTTAAACTACTGCACAACTCTATTTTATTTATGCATCATATACATTTCATGTAGCTTTTAAGAATCAATGTAAACACTGCTTTAGAGGGCATAAAAATGCATATGTGCATGTGTGGTGGTGATGTGGATTTGATACCTGAAATCGCTACACACTACTACTACTACTACTTCAATAACAACGTCCAATTACCGTAGACTGATCGAGAAAGGCGTTGTGCAGATATTTATTCTCTCAAATTTGTTTTTACAAGCCAGCGATACACATGAATGTTGGGAATCCGTTTATGTCGAGGCTGTTGTGTCATGATTCCTGACGCTACATATTCATGAAGAGTAATACATAAATTCGTATGCAATGCGTCGACGTACACATAAATAGCTCGTGTCGACACCGACATCTGCAAGTATATATAAAATTTAAACAAATAACGCCAACTCAAACGAAGTGTTATATTTTTTAGAGAGGAGAGCAGCACACAATCATCCTTCATTGTCATCTTGATTAAATTAAATCCTAAGCGGCTATTGCTTCTCTAGACCTGGCTCGAGTTACATGTAATTTTAAAACGTTAATAATGCTGGAAGTCAAGTTTACGTACTTTGTATTTTACGTATTCAAAATATGTTACAGGAGAAGTATCAAAGTGAGAATTTGATTATAGTGCTACAGTAGTGTACTTTCTACACAGTTCGTTGAAAATTGTGGGAATGAGCTAACATATGCTACAAATTACAATCCACAAAATATTTATATAGCATGGGAAAATGGAACAATGTTAACTTTAAAGAATGATCATGGCAATTGTAACAGTTATTCTATATCTGTTAAGGTAGACGTTGGAGGGATCTAGGGCATCTAGGTAAACCTTTAAATTTCCTGATTGGGGAATTGGTAATAACAATAATAATGCCTATATTTGTAAGATAGAGGTGGTGCATTTACATTTCAGCGAGTTTAGCTTTTTGTTCGTCGCTTGCAGTAGTTGCAGCGACTGCTAAGCGAACAAGGAAATATGGAAATAATATGGAGACTTTTTGCAAGCTCGCGTATAAATCATCGTAAAAATAAGAAAAAAAATTATTATGTACCACCCCATTATTATGTCAATTTTAATGCATTTTTTTACATATTTAAGGTCTTCCAACGAGCATCTTCTTGCAGCAGTAGCGATCAACATTTTCTTCACGACAACATAGCTCAATATTACAATTAATTACCACACTCCATCCAAAATGCCTAGTATAGGAAGTGGGCTCAGTGTCCTGCAGCACGGTTACGATGACAACCGGTGCGGTTGTTGCCCTTACGGGTATCACATAGATGTGGACTTCGTACCATTCACAAAGAAAATGCTTTCGAGAGAAAGTGAGGTGGAAAGGCTACAAGCGCTCAAGGACAAATGGAGATCGGAACGCCAATCAATGGACAAGCTGTTAGGAGTGGTGAAGGCAAAATTAGCCCAGAGAAAGGTAACTGATTATAACGGCAAACAAACATATTTCATGATAGTGAACGCTGAACATTTTATATCTCTCGCGTGTCTTTCCTACCTATGCACATAATAATAGAAATTCGCTATAGTTTTTTACGCTTATTTTTTTCTGCTTTCGTATTTCGACTGACTACTGTCATGACGTCGCTACTAGCAAAGTAAGTAAAGAGCAAAGGTTGAAGGCAAATTATAGCGGTGCATATTCAATGATGAGCATATCTCTGTTATACTATGTAGAGTATTGGCTCTCCCATGTGCCAGTATATAGGAGCTTTAGACCTCTTGTTATCTGTGTAAACTTATTTATACCCAAACTTTTACGTCGTTTCTTCACGAAAAGAATAGGAAACTGCAACGGTTTGAAGCATTATTTTATGCCTATTACTACTGTTGACTTTAAGTATAACCATAAAAGTTTTATTTTGAAGATAAAAAAGAAATATATTTGTTAATATTCCCATTACACCGTATAGTTGGTAGTTAAACATTCAGTAATTAAGCAAAACTCCAAATTAAAAATTGGCTGCACTCTACTTTTCTTCATTAAAGCATCCTACACCTACTTTCATTCTTATTATTAGTTGTTCAACGACAGAGATTCAGAATATCTCTATAGGAATGTTATATTTGGCTATATTCTCGCATTCTGTGACCACAATCAAGCGTTGAAGCGTACGTTCGCGGGGTGTTACTGTGCTAGCGTGAGTTGTAACAAGAAGACTGAGACGCGTTTCTTTATTATTTCTGTGATGTCGATGGAACCGAAAAGAAATTAATGCTTCTTCACGATCTACAAGTCAGTAGGACGACAGATTTGCTACAACGGTTTTTTAATCTACAAGAATGTAAGTGCATATTATTATAAATGTTTACTAGACACAAAGCCAATTTTTGGACACATGCAAAGAGGGGGCTGTTTGGTTTTAGCTGAAAAACATTTATGATTTTATAGTATGCAAGTGATGGCAATTTGCCCAAATCATGTAGTTTGTAGAACATGCATCACACACATCTAATAGTAATTTATTATGCATAATAATGTAAAGGTTATTGTAGGGAGCTTCCGTTTCGTCGTCTCAGATCTTCAAACGTATCTATCTACCTACCACTTCATGATGTTGAATGTAACGTGACTTTCGTCTTGTCGAAAGATCCTTGCATATAGCAGTACACTGGCATTTGTGAGTGAACTATATAGTGGGATCGACTTGAGTGACACACGCGTATGCGTTTACATTTTCTCGGTTGGCTTGTACAATGTACAATATTAGATAATGTAATAATATGCTTTCTTGGTCGAGCGAGCGAGAGTGTCGTCATACGAAAGTAATATAGTCGGTGCACTCCCATGCCAGCATCAAATCGCTGTAATGATGTAGAAAAGGTTCTCGACACTTAATGGTACAGGTGTAGCAAGGAATAATCGTCTATAATCTGCTGCACTGAAAGACTCTCAAAATTTAACCAATACGAAAATGACAGCATAGGTTAAAAATGCGTCAGTACCGCCTACAACATTTCATAAGATGAAGTTAGTAGTATTAGCGCTACTCATTATTCATAACATGTGCATGTATGTTAAAATAATAATTAGCTTTGCGGGTTACATGCCGTATCTCGGCTTGATAAATTATATACAATGTTTGCAAAAGGTTACAATTAAAGTATGGACAGCTATAATAAAATATAAAATTAAATAGCATGCTTTAGTCTCGAGACCATAATTATAATAATAATGATAATAATAACAATGTATTTATTGCCATAACGATTCCCACCTAACATGGTCTCATAGCAAATTCCGTTCTATAAAAATTATTCGACTATGAAAAAAATCCAATGAAGAAGTTGTTGTACCACCGTATCGCTTAGCATGGTTTGGACGGATGGATAACAGACATCGGTTGCTCTAAATTACCCCCACGCGCAGTAGGAAAGCAATCCGCAGATTTTTACAGGCAGAGAGCTGTTATTATGAATAAAACTCAATGCCTCTACATATTTACCTACATGCCAGAAGAGAAGAAAAGAGAGGCTCATGGCATTGTGACTTTGTTTTCAACCTAAACCGTCACATAGTCACACAAATACACGGGTATCTGAAAATTGAATAAAGGCATTTACGACGACGATGATACATAAACGGTAGCAAGCAGCCTTACGCTTTTCCCCTTTAACTAGTAGTGCAAGTGCTTACATGGTTTGAAACTCAAGTGAAACTCTCACAAAAAAGCAGCGCATCATTTACGTCGAGTTTTCTCGACAGCTTCTCTGATAAAAATAGTTAGAATCAACAACTCTAACAGCGTCCCACCGTCGTTATGCGAGATGATGGGAATAATGTAACGGGAGGGAATATTATATGCCAAGCTGGTTGTGTTATCTTTTGAATGCTCCTTTCTTACTTTCATTCATTCTCATGATCTTGAATTCACTTGCATTATTGCATAGGTATATTTGCATTGTGTGCTTTGGGTATTTCTATGTACTGACGTGCTGCGTAAAAACGCTACTCAAATAAATGGTTAGAGTTCATTAGGATGAATGATAAGTTAGAGCTGAGTACTTTGAGTCTATAATATGGGATATCATATTGCATCGTCTTCCTTGGTCCTATCGTCTTCGTGGGTTCTAAAAGTAGCACTTCCACAGCAACTTTTCCAACTCTTTCTAACCACTACTACTTCTACTACTACTACTACGACTACTACTTGTGTATTGCGATTGAGACAATGTAGCCAACAGATTATACACACTCTTCTTGACGCTCTAAAAACGCTACAATGCGCAATATAAATAGACACATTCTGTAGAATTTAGAAAATAATACCATTTTCGAAGAGCCCACGACGAAGTCACTTGCTCCTTTCCTGTTTGTTGTAAATTTATGTTATTTTCCGTCCCTCATTCATTTTATTTATCAATGGTGACGATATTCCATTCTACTCCAGGACAGGGAAGACTCTTTCCCACCCACCAACAACAGTTCTTGGATTTCGCAAGTTAGATCAGTGCAGGAAATCGAATACGTTCACAGACGTTCTAGACATTCTGACGCCGGGTTCGGTTCCGTAAGCCACGATGATATTCTTGGAAATGGTCTGAGCGAAGCAGTTACCGACTTTGAGGAGGCTCTGTCAAGAACCAGGCCGGAAGCAAGAACCCTGTCCTATAGCATCCCAGATACCCAAAAGTTTCACACCTTTCCGCGGATCAAGCCGACCTCTAAGGAATATCAACACGACGCCACTTCCATTGGTCTTATGAGTTCAAGTAATTGCTTCTCAAATAAAGGTTCCACCACATCTACCAGCGCTTCGACTGTGATTATGAAGGAGACTACGACGTCGCAAAAAGAAACAAAAGTTGTAATTACAATATATATCTATATCTATATTCCTTTACCAACCTATTCAAACATTATGTCACGAATGGCATTTAATTGCATTTACATATTAGGAAACAAGATTTTCCCCTTTTTTGCAGGAAAGCAGTAGTAGTAGTCTTCCAGCTAATAACGCTGACTCAATATACAACCATAGCTTTCAACTAAATGGATTAACTCGTGATGCACAAAGTGATAAAAGAATAGAATACTTGGAGGAGCAAGTAAAAATTATTCCAGAACTAGAGGTACAAACACGAAACCCAACGCATTGTCAATACGGTGTACCCCTTCCATATGACTTAGTTGGTAGTGCATAGTATAATATTAAATACAATCTGATTGGTGATCGTTAAAGGTTAAGCTCACGCTTCTGAAAGAGGAGAAGCGGCAGTTGATGAAACTTCTAGATAATGAAAAGCAAAAATGTGCAAAATTGGAGGAACAAGTTACGAGTAGAGAGGAGCAAAAAAGGCACATTCTGTCTCCTGTCGCCCCACCAAGAAGAAAAACGAGAGATGCTGGAGTTGGCAGAGTTGTGCTAACTCGTGATGTTGGTGTCTCTCATACAATGCCACGCACAAGGTTACAAGTGAACGACGCAAAAAAATGCTAGAAAAAAGTAGCATGCCAATAATTATTTTGTACAAAACTGATGGATTTCTTTTCAGATCTGTGGGTGTAGGCGGAAACATTGACTTATTGGGTCAAGTACTTGAACGTTCAACAAGTCGCCCTGACTCATGTTCCCCCACTGGTAGTATACCTGGAACGATTCGAAGAAGAATTCGTAGCTTTGACATAGGTGTTCAAGTAAAAGAACACGATTTTAAAGACGGAAACGAGTTGAATATTTTACAAATAGTAGAGAAAGTGGATTGTGGCATCCAGGCCGTTACGAGTGATGAACCGGATAAATCTTTCATAAAACCCCGAATTTTGACCAAGAATGCTGGAGTTTTAGCAAAGCCTAGAACTGGTGATATAGGATGTACTGCAAAGGTACGAGTTCTAAAATATAAAGTGTATTCAATATAGCGCACACTGCTGTTACTGTGATTAGCATTTCTAAACTGTATAATAACGTAATATTTTACTGCAGCCAACTTGTAAAGACATCGGTGTAGCCACACTGACAGATAGGACACGAGAAACGAAGGCCACGAGGACAGTTGGAATCACTGCACACCTTAATGACGTACCAAAGGGCTTGCTGGAGAAAGCATCCCTTCGGAAAATATCGAAAACACTTGGAGTTAACACAGATCAACCCAAGCTAAAAACAGTAGGAATGAATACTATTTCGGTGAGAGTGAAGTGGAAAACGAAATAATGAAAAACTCTCTGTTGTATATTCTTATTCATTATAATATTGCAATCATGCAGGAAACACCTGGTCGATCGGAATATGTCTCAAGGTTAACAATTCCAACGCCTAGCCCAACACCACAAACTCCTGGTACAACAATGTGTCATATGTTAATTTAAGTTATCAATACACACGTGATACTGCTTTATATTCCTGGTAATGTGTGCACATGTTCTATAGATTCAGACGGTGAGCGGGGCAGTACCCCTTTACCCATGGATGAGAAACCTGAGCGCTACCTGGCACCCTCCCCATCCCCTCCTCCACCGCAACCACCAAGCACTCCTGAGAGTAAAACAGTGTCCAGAATCCCACGGTTGGCATCCTCTCCAACCTCCCCACGATTACCTGTTAAGCGTATGGAGTCCCCTGTAGAAGACCTTGACACACCTGAGGAATCTCAAATAAGTTTCCCATCCATCCCTCTGTCGTCAGGAATACCTACCATTAGTGGTCTTCGAAGACCGGTGTTTCAGCGGTCGGATACTTTTACAAAAGAAATTCATTTCCCAATCAGTCGCTATCCACCTTCCCAGTTAGAACCGTTGGAAGAAGAAGACAAAGAGAGACCATCAACATCTGGTAGTTTCGCGTCACTTCAAGAACCACGAGAAAAGTATGTAATTCGTTGATGGTACCTTCATAAGTTGAGGTCTCTGCCAAATTAATAATATATTTACTTTTACTGTAGGGCTGTTCCAAGCAAAGAAATGCAGGGAGCATTGAAAGTACTGAACGATGCTCTTCTCCGAGGCAGAACTACACAACAAGTTACATCTGCAATTAGCATTATTTTGCATGAGTGGTTTAGGGTAAGGCGTCGTTTAACTAAACTTACCAAACATAGGTACAAGATGGTGGTATATTAACACATAATACTCAAACCGGTTTATAGGTGGCAGGAACCAAAACCGCCAATCCTTTGGATGTAGAAGATTATTTGGACTTTTTTGAAAGTTACTCACCGCAGCTTCTTCGATATATTGTCAACATGCCCGACGGAAATGTAAGTAAATTTGTTTGTCACGTTTTTAGAATAACTATTACTGTTGAAGAATTTTTTTACATGTTTCATCAAGCCAAACTAATTATTTGTCATGATGACTTTCAATTTAGCGTTTTAACATTTAAACTGAATAATTTTATTAAATTTAGGGCAATACCGCAATGCATTACGCTGTATCTCATGGAAACTTTGATGTAGTGTCCATTCTCCTTGATTCCAAAGTCTGCGATCCAAACAAAGCAAATAAAGCAGGCTACACAAGTGTCATGCTCGTCTCTCTTGCCAAAATTCTAACAGAAACACACAGACAAGTCGTTCGAAGGCTTTTTAGTTTAGGGGATGTTAACGTCAAGGCGGCACAAGTGAGCATATGACTTTATTACAAAGCGTCACGATAAAATTGAGAACGAGAAATTCTATGTTTTAAAAATGTTCTTTTATTGATCTCAACGTAAACTTTTTTAGGATAATTATTACAACAAATATTTCGTTTCGACTACTGAAAGCATGCATGTACTTTCCTATAACACGTTTTTTTCTCGTTTCGTAGGACGGCAGTACTGCATTAAGCGTAGCAATGGAGGCAGGCCATAAGGATATTGGTGTAATGCTATATGCTCATATGCATTTCTTGAAAGGGCCTCCAACTCCGACATCTTCAGCTTCACTTCTAGCAAAACGCTCAAGGAGCACTACACCTAGTTCTCGTAATTCAGAGTCACCAGCAAGTTCCAGCCAAACTTCGCCAGTTTTATCCAAAAAACATACAACTATTAACTGATAGTTTGAATGTTTACGATTAAATTTATCTACGTATCAAGTTAAACCCGTAATCCTAAATTAATACTTACATTAATACCAACCGAAATAACAAGATTTTTCGAACCTGAGAATTTTAGCGACACGACCGTATTTTGTTCTGTTACGCATAGGATCTATGGATACACCTGCCCCCTTGTTTGATTGTAAATTTAGTACTCTTTGTACTTTATGCTTTAATAGGGTGTAAAGGCATAAAGCAGATTAGACAGATTTAGCAGTCCCGTAGGACAATTTGTTACGATAAAACGTTACTGTTACAAGTGCCTAGTTGGATCCAAAACAACACTAAACATAGACTATAAATAGAATTGGAGTGTTATGCTCAGATGGATAGCTACGCATTTTATTTTCACAACTGATGAATATATTCAGTAATATGATAATTGACTGATGAGTCATCTCAGGAATTACACTGGAACCCTATCTGACATCTTAAAGTAGATATCGTGACATGTCAAAAATTTTAATGAAACTTACGATCTATGGTAGACTGTATTTTTTAAAACGTTAATAACAGGCAGCGAACAAAAAATACGTTGAGCAGGTAACAATAATAGTGATACGTTTGCTATTGTAGACATTAATTACTAAAATGAAAATCATATATTTAGTATAATATAAAATCTAGCCCTGAACATCGAAAAGCTGTACCTCAAAAACCTTTCGAACATTCCAGCTAAACTAGTGTTTACTATTCGTAAGTGACATTTCGCAGTCATTTACATAACTTACACTGTAACTGTAACCCAATAACCGAAACCGAATTACATGCAATAATAAAAATTTGATTCTGAATACTATTAACAAACAAGTTAGCTACTTCTGCTTTTATTGTTATTTATCCGTTATATATGACGGCATACTTCTAAATCTCCGATAGGAAGGAATTGGTCCCGATTTCTTACAGCGTTTATATGGCAGAGTCATTATTACAATGTACTTGTATGTTTAAAACTTCTTGATGAATGGTTATTGCATCTAAATATTCTAGTTAGAGAATAATACGAATCAACATAAATAAGTATGCACGATAAATACACCAATCGCACCCAATTAAATTGAGAACGGATTCTTGAGAACTTCATTAACATCGTTAAGCATACATTTCAGTAAAGGAGACAAGAAATTGTTTTAAGTTTAGATAAGGAGAACAAGATTATATTGTTGTTTGTGCATCAATACTATATCGATATCTGGTTACACAAAATTATTTTTTTTAAACAAACTTCTTTTTCCATGTGCGCAAAAGTATGAAAGATTATGGAATTTATAAATAACGTAATAAATAAGTAACAAGTTTTAATAAAATGGTAATAATAACAGTAAATTAAACTCGATTTCACCTTTATGAGTAAAACAAGACCAGAGCTGCGTAAAGTTTCTGACATATTGATCATGAAGAATGGTAAGCTAAAATATGTTCCACATAATAGATTCGTACTATATGTAGATATGAAAGGTTAAGAAAGAAGTATATTACTATTTCATTGAACCAAAATGGTACCATTAATAGTTATCATGGAACACTACATGACAAACACAATTAAAACTGTATCACTGCATACCTATAGTGCCCTCCAGAGCTCAACTCCTTTGACCTTGTATTCTTACTTATACTTAGAAGATAAAGCTTTTACATTTGGATATTTAATGATACTTACTTGATTGTTCCACCTCAAAGTAGAACGTTTACTGTTGTTTACGTGTACCCTCATGAGAGGATTGGGTGAAAGGGAAAATCAAGTAAATAGTCTTAAAAATTCAAATTTGAAGGTGATAACTGCTAAAAATAATTATATGGCCAAATGAGTCGAGCACAGGAAGGCACATTGCCTAACCTGCTTACAATAAAGCATATAACATACTATACTAGGTTAAGCTTAATAACGATTCAGTCATTCAAAAGTGATATAAGTAAACTGGCAAATGGTAAGTAACTCTGGGTAGTTTGGAACCTACGGACTACGGTATCTAAGACCATTACTGACTATATGGAATACTTCATACGACTATTCCATTATTATCATAAACATTTAATTTCAGTGGGCTTTCTTCACAGCAATTTGTGACAAACGACTATGGCTTGTAATAATATGAATGTTCATTACTAAATATAAAAAAGATAACGTCGTGTGCCACCATGCACCTGTAAAAGTTGAAGTAACTTTATATTATTTGTTTGTATATTTGTATTGGAAGGATCTTACACCTATTTTAAGAATTGTATATTGTATGTCCTCAGACAATAGCAGCATGATTTTCTGGAAGATATCTATAAATATTATTTCGTCATCCGGGTTCATTCCATCGTATTGCGTGTTATTTCCAGAACACTTTATATTATAGCCATTTTGCCTCCGCAAGTAATTTTAACGGGTAAGTTTCTTCACATAATTTCTGACATCATAATGTGGATCAAAAAGTCCTTTCAGTAGGAACACCTAAGAATCAAAAACCAATTTGTAGAACATTTTTTCAGTAGTAAACTACTTTTAATACAGTATAACACCATTGCATTGGAAATACCTGAATCCCGCCTATTGCTACCGAAAGTAACAAGAAAACGGTAGACCAAAAATTGACTCTCTCAAAATTATGCTCAGCAACACTTCTGTCTCGCAGTTCTAAGATTCGATATTGTTCTTGTATAGCCACGATTTCATTTAGAGCAGTACGTACTCGGTCCATTCGTTCCTTTAACCGATAAATTAATCTTGGTACTTATTTACATTTCCGTGGATATCTTGGAGTTTTTATTAAACTATCTTCGTCGATAATAAAGACTGCATACCTTGATTTCGTTTACTTGGATATCGTATACGCCCTCGGGATAGTACATTTCCTGAACGTCCTGCCAAGTAGCATCATCAGGATTATTGGTTGTAATAGTAAATGCGACCTGCTTCGGTGTAAAATGGCTGTAGGTGTTGTCGAAGCAAATGCGATACTGGCCACCGTCGGGAATATGTATGCTGTAACATAAATAATGTAAGAAGGAACCTATTAGAATTCGCTATCTGTAAAATTAAAATAAATCGCAATGTTTTAGTATGGCTGTAAACTAATGCTTACTCGTGTCGTGATGCAGGTTTTCGAAACTCCGTCACTACAGGATGACCTTGCGGATTAGTTAATTGGAAATTTATGTCGCTATCTCCCATTCCCGTGCCAATAACGGTGTAGTCAATGTACATTGTTTTGTTTCGTTCCAAAAACTCATAGAAACAATCTTCTCTGCCGGCATACAGTTGAAACATCAAATCAACACCTTCCACACTGTGATTTCGATATATCATATTTCCAAGGTCAGATATAAGCCAAGCAACCACTAGAGTGGACGCCTTGATTAACCGATTTGCCATTCTGAAAATAAAATGGTTTATTCTTCTAAAAACAGATACATTTTCTCCATTCCTGTTGTTGTTTTACTATGTTCAATATCTGTAATTACCTGTCACACTTTGAAATCAAACTAACGCCCAATGCGTTTCGACAGAACTAATACGTAATTTGTATTTATAAAAACAATAACAATCATTTATTGTTTTACGGGTATGCTAATACTGCGACATTGAATACCAAAATTATTTGTCATGTAACAAAAAATGGCAATAGTTCCACTATTGTATTTTGTATTTGGGTTACTAAAAATGTTGACTCTGTTTTGTGTTCCTTTCTGACTAGTTACTGACTGACTTTGAACCTATTTAATATTAAAATTAACTCCTCTCGTGTCCGTGCTGAACGAAAAGATTTAAAACACCCCAACTGGACACAACAGTTCGCTGACGTCTTAAGTACTCACTAAGTTCCGTACTTGCACTAAATATAACTTATGACTTGAGCATTAATGCCACCTCGTGAAAAATTATGTTTTCCAATATAGTGGATTGACAAGTTGCCGAGTTTATGGTAACCAGTTCAAGTAAATTATTACAGGAGTGTAACTAACAGTATTAGTGAGTATTTTACGTACGTGGAAGTACTGTGTCTAAGTAAACTTAAATAATAAAAACTTAACATCCCCTCCTCTTCACAGAATTATTCACACAATGTGCATTCTGCCTACTCTCGCCTCACACTACTACTTGACGTTGTTGGAGTGCGAGCGCTGGATGTGCTTACTGCTACATAAACAAAAGCATGTAAAAAAGGGGTTCCTGTTCCCGGCTACCTGCTGTTGCCAATGAAAAATTGTGCTATATGATATGTCTGTCTGGCTCTTCTCCCATCTACGATTACATTTGTACGAATACCTACCTATCCATCCATCTTATACTCCATGCATTTGTTACTTACAAGCAGAGCTGTGAAACTGCTATCTCCGAGAGTCGGGAATCGGAATTTGACTAAAATAATTATATTCCCATAAATTTTAACAAGTTGAATTCGATGGATATGAACGTGAAGCGTTATTTGAGCAAGTTCTCCCGCTCCCACGAGTATTTCGATGAGAACAATAATAGTTGGAACGATAATGATTCGGCCAGGTCAATTGAAAATGGTACTAGAAAGGACAAAGATGGAAATTTTTACGAATACCTACATCAAATCACAACAGTGATGTTGTTTGAAGCCTTCTATAAACATGCTGCTTTTACGAAAACAACCAGTATAGTATAGCACTAAAAACATCATACTCATAATAAGAAGATCAGGATGCTGACGGATGTACCAATTTAGGTGAAGTACACGTAAAAACCGTTGTGGAAATTCTTGTATACGGATATTTCACCGTCATATGAGTTTAACTAAAGACTAACCTTGTACTAAATTATGAATCACATATCTAATTGTTTTGTTTATAACTGGACAGCTTAGGCGCAATAAAGATTTTCTGAATTCGCAAACTCAAATTCATATAATAATTTTGAGGCAGTTTTAAAAAGACGGTATTCCCTCTGATAAGATAAAAAAAAGTCGTTTTTGCTATTTACTAAGAATTCATAACAACTTTACTCCAAAAGTTTAAAAATCAAGCAAAAATTGCCGATAATTATTTGTACTTATTATTGGTGCAACACGCGGGATTTTGTTCACTGCACAGCATATTCCTATTTCATATAATATGACTATCAAGTTGGCATTTAATGTTTAAGTTCTATTGCACTGTCCATTATTCAAAACTAATCAGTAGTTTGTTGCTTACGATTCTCAGTAACATAAACACTTTGAAGAGTAGCCCTTATTCATAGCCACTTTTCGTTGCAATCAGCAAAAACTTGTTTGTAAAACTTATTAACTGAATACATCTGATGGGCAAGGGTTTGTAAATTTAGCAATGTTACATATTCACCAATTGTGACAATTAGATAACAATAAAAACCCCAAACAGGGTTGTACTGAAGACGTAAGTTTATTAATTTTATTCAAAAGTATGTTTCCACCGAAAACCTTTTCTCCTCTTTCTTGGGACCTCTCCGACCTCTGCGATGTTCAAATTTTGGTATCCTATTTTAAACTAGGTGTAGTAGCACAAATGGCAAAATGCAAAGTTGGACCAGAGATGCCCTCCGTGGTGTCCAGTTGCAAGGCAGGCAAACGGTTCTTTAGTACCACATTTAAAAAATCCGTTTTTTACCAAACCTTACTTCCAGCCTCGCGTAATATATGTATTTCAAAATTACAATACCATGATGTAGCGCTGCTCGCGATGTCAGCGCAAAGACCTATTTTAGATTTTGTTTGTCGTCAAAGACTCAAAATTTTTTCAACTTTAAAAACTTACCGTAAGGTCTTATCAGTCAGTGAGTTTTACTTGTTAGTTTACTGGACTGGCTAGTTGTCTGGCTAGACAAATTTGTTCTTCTTAGTAAACGTGCTACTACACACATTGTGCTTTGAAACAATAGCATATTAAAATATCAAACAATTGAAAATATGTAGTACTACTATTTCTTATTCCGTGTATACAAAATGGTAGCAAGATGTAAAAATTGAAAATTTGAGTATCAATTTTAATGTTCTTGTACTTTCGCTGCTATGTTGCTACCTACACATATCTACTGATATGAAGATTTTAACTGGAAGCAATTGAAAAATCATACGACTGGACGATATTATTTATTGCAATTTTTTGCGATATGCAGTCAGCAATAATAACATGAAATATACAGAAATTTTGGCTGGACAAATTCCACCTGTCCATGAGGTATCATTCAGTTGCAAGTTTGCAATTGTCAGCGCCTCAGCAGTTATCCAATTCTATGAACTGTTACAGGAAATCTCACAAAATTAACCTAAGCTGATTTAACTTAAATTTTATGAAATATTTTATAAGGCAAAATTTCGTAAGTGATATTCCAGCATTACACGCCTAGTGGTTGAATTGGTTAGAAATTGGCATGTTTATTCGTACCAGCATATATAGCATATCATTGATCATGGAATTATTATCCATTGGCCTTACTGGTTTTTATCGTGTTTTGTTACTACTGATATTGATAAATGTCAATTGTGTATGAATATTAAATGTGAACAAACAGATAAATTTCTATCCATGTGATATTATACAGGACGATGCTAATTCAAGCTTTAAAATTACCGAAAAGAACATCTTAATCTGTGTAGAAGGAAGGAAATAAACTGGTACAAGTGGATTGATGAGATTTCTTGTTTCGAATTTATAAATTGTAGAGCAAAATTTTATTTCGGGTTTTATTAGAAAATCTATAATACACTAATCTTTGAAAGTCGGCACACATTTTGCACGACGGAATAAACTATATATATAGGGTATATTTTCATCATATATAGGAATGCGCATATATAATAAGTTCAAATATTTTTTAATAAACAATCAAGTACGATTGTATAGGAACTATTTTGCAGTTAATATAAGTTAAATGACTACAATACAAAAAATTGACAAGTAATTAAGTTGGCAATACATCGGTACAAGTAATATATCCTACTTCGCATTTAATTTCAGTGGATTTAGGCTTTCGGCGGCGAACATTGCCTTCAATGCTTACCACTGATAGTTCGTCCGGTTGGGATATGATGCCATCATTGTGAAATGATACGTATTTACCTAATTTTCGACCCACTACATGCTTCAATTGATGAACATCAACTGTTTCCAATTGCGATAATTGTTCGTATCCGAGTTCATTACACAGGCTATATCCCATTTCCAAAGTCCAGTTGGCATGACAAAAAGGGTACCACAATCTCCCTTTCATTCTTAACATTACATAGCCCTCCACGCTTCCATTGTATTTGCTGATTAAAGAAAGTGTCAATAATAATATTTCTGAAATCTTATTTTATACTTCTTATTGTATCATGTACGGAAACTAAGACTATCTCAAAAAATTATATTTGCACCAAACCGTGTTAAATTCCAAAAGGTTGTTAATGTTTCGAATGATTTAGATAGAGCAATACAATCCAGCAGAGGTCCGGTTGATAAACATGGCAAATCGGAATCGTTTTTCATTTGATGAGTGTCATTACTTTTGCTTAAAATTATTGGTATATATGAGGGATCACTACTATTGTCTGACAGCGCTGTAACTATTAAACTACTCTCGATATAGGTTTCATTCATTGAGTCCAGTGAAATAATTGAGCTATTATCCCTATTTGTAGTACCATTTGACGAGAAGTCTGGATTATTTTTACTAGTGTAGTTTCTATTTGTTGAATGGAGTAACTGGAACACCGAACCACTTTTAACAGTACTATTGGTAGAATTCGATAAAATAGTGTCATTCCCATCGGGAGAGGTAAGAGAGGAAACTATTGAATTACTAGAAGTATTTTCATCATTATTAGAACTCAGCAAAGTAGTCGCGAAGTATATTAAACTAATAAGTAGAATAACTGAGAGAACAATAATAACAACTTTTTTGGCAATAGTCAATCGACGTTCAAAATCAAAAACTTTGTTGGGATCAATGACATCTATACCATAACCAGGCCTCCAGGTTCTGCGAAAACGCGTGAAGTATCCCATCGTTTCTTTGATACACAAACACTCTTCAATTCTTTAAATTGTCGACTCTTTGTTTAGGGTTTCACGACCAATGACTAACTGGTGACGAATACCACTTCTCACATGACAAAACCGAAAGAAACATGCAAAATACCAATAATAAGTTGATGCTCGCTTCGAAGTAAAAGTAACATCAAAATAACGTTAGTATTTCTTTTCCTTCACGTTCACAACTGTTTTATTCATTATTTGTCATTTAGAAGCATACCATAGCTATTACCAACAACTAAATTAGATGAAATGAAAATATGAAAATGAAAATACATATGCACAAGCACACAACTGACTTGGGATACCATGATATGAGAGATTAAGTTCATTAGAATATTTTACTATCACATCATTAATGGCATCCATCAAAATTGAATGCACTCTAAAGTAGTACACGCGACTCTGTAATAGTTGGAGTTCATTTGCATTTCTTAGTATTGGTTGACATTGCGTATAGTAAAGGAGTGTACAAGCAAACAAACACTTTTTGAAGAGAGGAGTTATTTCAGCTATGCATGGAACCAGCTAGTTAACACTGGCAGGTTGTTACAACATGCACCTTACAAAGACTTAAAACCACATATTAAAGTAAATCATTAATCATGATATTATTATCTTATCGCGAGTAATAACAAAATATTGTAAATTTTAAGTAAGCAACGATAGTTAAATAGAACGTATCATTCATTTAGTTTATTCAAAGTCCTCTATCTTAAATTCTTCTTCATCAGCAGAATCACCGGGAGTATTTTGGCCAAGTTCCGTAGCTATTTTGTCTTGTTTAATATTGGTTATGTCTGCATTTTTTTGTAAATCCCCAGCTTCAGTTACTTCATGTTCGTTGATTTCCTCGACTGTCTCTTTTTCATCTAGTGTCGTTCTTCAGGACAAAATATAGGTAAAACTGTATATCGTTATACGCATCGTAAATGTTAGAAACGTAAAAGCTAAATTGCAACATACATTCTTGTGACTTTCCGCTGGAACAGACCCTTCTCCATTATATCTTTCGTACCCAAACCTAGAAAAAATTTCACACTGATTAAGTATTTAAGTAAGATTAAGCATGATAAAATCGTTTCACTCCCAATAATATAAGCCACAAAGTTTCCACAGAAACTGTTGTTATAAACAAGATTTGACATAAATACTACGTCAAATCAATGTTTATCAACCTTGAAGCGGAAACCCTGTTTCATTCCATAAAATGTGATTTGTAGCCTTAAAAGCGAAGCGACGTGAAAAATTACATTAAAAGTACACGGGGCTTTTTGTTTTCAAATTTAGAAAATTTGTAAAGGACAGAACAGAACACACAAATTTTAAAAAATAACACGTTTATAACTAAAACCTATTGAGCGAGTTTAACTTGCTCCTCCGTATTTATCAAACTATCGAATGCACTTAATGGTCAACGTATATTCTATACACCTGCTAGTTTGCGCATACATGCATGTTACAAAATTAGCGAAGCGGGAACAATTTACCATACAAAAATATGCCAAAAATTTGTATAAACCGTCTATAAAAGAATTACCTAGCTGAGAGAACTGAGACGGCTTGAGTTTGATTAATTTCGCATAAAATGGAATCGCTTCTGTAAACAATGTCGTTTGAAGTTCACGTAGATGAAACAATGCTTGCCTTGTTGACTCCACACTTTGAATAATCAAACAATTTGAAATGTTATAATGAGACAAAAACATATTACAATGTATTATATATATTTTTTTTTACATATATGCCAAGTTATCAAATGTGTAAATATAGTCTTGTTACCTATCCCTTGTTAATCTTTCTAAATTCGACACAAGCGGTTTAGTTAGTGGTTTCCATCCCTGTGAAACACGATTGTTGTTAGAATGCATAAGCCCACGTATGGACGTACTCATTGCCACTTGATCCTTAATATCGCGCACCTACACGAAAAGATATTACGTTGTAAAAAGACAGACAAAATGACAAAGATAAATAAAATTAGGTCAATCCAAAATGTTGGTATATAGTAAACTGTCTAAATTGTACTTCCAAATATAATTACCTTAAAAGTTTTACAACCAGAGTCATCAAATTTCCAGCCACTTAAAATAAAATCGCCATCGCTCAAATACTCTGCGGCGGTTCTCATGTCGTCCATCGACCCGAAAAACGCGGGATAATTCTGATGTAAAAAATTTAAAAAGGTCTCGGCGGAAACTTCCATTTTATCACATATACTTTCTGGATTTTCTATTAGTGGATGCACTCTTCTCTCTGTTTCCATCGTCCCGACCAACTGTAACTCATAGTCACTAACGATCGACTCATCCCCTTGTAAAATAAAAGTGATATAAAATTAAAAGTAGGGATTTATTATGCATTATGTAATAAATATACTTATAACTCAATGAAATAGTTCAACGTGAAAAAATAGAGCAAATCCTTACGCTTTCCATACAATACTTTTCCAAGGGCCCTAAATAACTGAATTGTATCATCCTTTTGCTGTACTTCAGATAATGCGGATCCTGCATTTTGATTCTTAGGCCGTTTTCCTCGCGGTTTTCGGAATTCGGAAATGCTGCCCCCTGTTGAAAGGTACATCTAAAATTAAAGCTAAAGCTGTTTGGTAACAAATGAGGAAAGTGTCGTAGTGATAATTCGCTAGGTTCCACGTAAATAAATGGTCCATTGGTTTTGGTTGTTAAATTAAGAAGCCAGCGAAGCATTTTTAAACTAGTTGGTTACAGGATATGAACACGAAATACTGGCTAATTTCTTTAAAAACAAAATCATGGTGAAATTGCATAGTGAACAAACGTTTGTTCGTATAGCATTACCGCTAACAGTGTCTAGAGTTTTTTCTACACATTGGGTTTTTGTTGGGCACACTTCATTATACGTCGGTGTCCTCAGTTTTATTTTTAGAATTACATACGACTAATAAAAGTAACGGTAAATTAAACTCACTTTCTCTCGTCAGACAAAACTGAAGGTTATTAACGGCGCATCGTATATCTCCGTTAGCTGTGGCAGCTACTTCTTCAAGCTGTGATTTGTCTACAGGAAGAGATTCTCTAGCACATACATCAAGCATAAACCTTACCATAAGGGTGGAAGCTACAGGATTCATACTGAAACCATAAAATGTATTATAAAAATTTAATCGACATATGACACTTTTTAAATCAGGGTAATTTAATTACCTTATATTATGAATGTTTAGTTCATTCATTGTGGTTTTAGGAAACATTTTGTACAAGCTATGTTCACCAGCTGCGCTGTCAGTAAATACAAACATCAGGGGAGCTTTTCCTGTTGCCGAATATTTTCTGCGTTAGAATGAAATGAAATGCACAGTTAGTAATTTACTATAGTTTATAGTTTATTATACATCGTCATTGTAATCGAAATATGAAACCAGACAAACCTGAGAACATCATGAAAAACCTTAGTGTCCCGATAAAAAATATTGGGAATATCTTCTATCAGTATAAGGCGGTGGTTCTTTACAGCTTTCCCCTTTATTGGCAGAGGTCTGTACTGGGAAGTTCGAAACAAAAAGTCTGTGAATAAATCCAGCTGTGATCGCCCTTGCACTTCATCTCGAAAATCTATGATAAAGCCATTTATAGACGGTCAGTCAGTGACACTGATGAGAAACAAACCAATTTATCATATTTAAACACTTGGACCGGGAATACATGAGGTGAATACAGGTGTTTTATGAACTCAGTATTTTTTTCTATCGAAGAGGCAAATGACGGCAGGAAGGCGCTAACGAATTAGATTATATAAAATTATATGATATTCTAAAAGTTTTAAACTAACGTTTAATTTGGCGTAACAGTGACATTAGTTTCATCACAAAAATGGAAACAATTTTATGGAAACAACGCAACTACGTACGTTCCGCGGCCTCTCACATAATGATAGTGGGCAATATATTTTGCAAATATGCTGGCACTAAATAGCATACGTTCTATTCTACAATACATAATTATTATTAATTATGTACAATTTGCCTTCGGCTTGGCAGCATTTATACTTCGGTGTCACTACTAACAACTTCTATACTTGAAGACGCCAGTTACAGCTAAAAATTGCTCCCTCGTTTTGTACTTGACCCCTTCCTAATGCTTGTATAAAAAATTCAATGCACAAAATTAAGTTACACGAAAGGAGAAAATATATTACCGTCAGTTCCATATTGCTTAAACTGTGTTAGTGACATAGGGTTTGTCCATTCCTTGATATCTACATCCAAATGGTTTGCTATCAAATACACGGACGCAGTTTTCCCACAACCCGATGGGCCATTTACTACACATATGTTGTTCTATAAACATTAACAACATAAACCTGTTGTTAAATTTTTAAAACTGACAGTAAAAAACAGCATGATTATAATTAGTCTATCGAAACTAGTTACCCCTTTAATACTCTTCAATTTTAAAACTCGATCCACCCAAAATAAAACTTCCTCGACTTTCTTCTTATGGACGAATAATTCATCCAGCGTTCGTGGGAAATGCTTGTCAGCCCAGGGCAGACAACTTTTAGATGACCCTCCTTGCTTGGGTGACGCACAACGATTTCGAGCATCTGCTTTAGCTAGTGCTTCAAGTTTCTTGAAGCCAGACATAGGAGTTTGCCCTGGTATAACAGCTGCTACTTTTTTATTACTCTGATTGCTATCACTACCCGTAACACTAGGAGACGCTTTAGTTAATACACTAGCAGGTCGTTTTCTGGACGCTGAACCCAATGGGATAGGAATCCTCGAAGGAGATTTATTCCGTGTCCTTGGCGATTCTCTATGTTCTTGTGACATTGTTGATTGTTATATTGATTGCTGAAATAAAGAAATAGTTCTGATGGAAGTCTCATGGTACAAAATGTTGCGTCCTAAAAATCATTTTAAATCATTAGCAGTTGTCAGTCATTTAACAGTCAAGTGTAGTAAAATGTATAGCGGTTGCCTAGTCAGATAACAGATATTAACCTTGCACAGATTATTGAGATGAATGCATATTTATATAGATTATTGTGATGTGTCTTACATTTCTTTACTTTCAACTTTAAAACTTGACCTAAACCGTCAACCGTGCAGGAATCAAATCACTGAATCACCAGATTTATATCTTTAATTGAATTAAGATTAGCTATTAATGTTTTTACGACACAATCGTTGAGCATGGTACTAATCGCAAAAACTCGTATACAGATGACAGAATTTATCACATTTCTTTGACTTGCAAATAAACCAATAATAACAATGGACAATCACGTGGGATGACGGGCCTTACTGTAAACTGTTATAAAAAACATTATTCTTATGATAACAGTTGAAACTGGTGTGAGCTAAACAACAGCGACACAGTTGACAAAGGGTACTACAACAACCAAGTTGCAATGTGTATAACGTTTGACAAATTACAAGTTTATCCTATCATCCTATTTGTTGCCGCCTAACAAAATTCAAATTTCCGAACTGGGACGGGGCAACGAAATATGGCAAGAACAAAGACGACTGCTACTTTTATTACTAGCAACTTACAATACAATTGCAAGTACATTGCTTCATTGACGAGAGATGAGACTTGCACATTTGCACTAAAAGCGTGTTAATTCTTCATCGTCCGTAGCCGGATAGGATTATAATTAGCTGACTCATAGTAGTTTTCTTAAACGTAATAACGTTTTGTACATAGGGAGGCATTTCAAACAGTTTCAGGAATTAACCTTAGTCGGGTTGGCATCAGAACGTGGATTACGTTTTAGCGGAAGCTTAATATACCTACCTACTTACCTACGCTGAAGTTTTGCCATTCAGAATATCCATTCAGTCAAGGTAATTGATTCTTTTACTTACCAGAAAGCTAAATGCAAATTTACATAATCTACATGTTAGTTAAAATTTGCTCTGTAGCTGAATAAAGTTTGATCAGTCCTCCACTATCGCATATTTCATGTCTAAAATGACTTGAAGATTCTCATTGGAATCGTCCTCCATTCATATATATGCTTGTCATGGCACCTACATTTAAAGTGGGCGTTTATTGTAGTAGTTAGAGAAGGATCAAGATAGTTAAGTAGTGTATAGTAAGTAAAATTAATTGATT
>JAHZNE010002182.1:0-12190 GCA_027744055.1 Callyntrura sp. NNG-2020
TGTATTGCTACTGACAAGATTTTGAGAAAATACTGCTACTGATACTTCTACTGACGAAATTTTCAGTGGATACTGGTACTGCTACTTCTACTGAAGAAATACAGCAATACCCAACTGTGGCACGTTATATTTAAGATTCATTGTTTAAATTGCCTCATTAAAAAATTAAGTGTCGTGTCTAAAATCAAGTTTTTGTAAAATTTCACCTTTTAATTTTTTCATTCAATCGTCATAAAACAATAAAATTAATTGCATGCATTTTAAATTTGAAAACATCTAGATAATTCACTAGTACACTAGAACTTGGCATGTGATGTAGTACGATAAAATCCTGCATGCTGTGGGGTATAGTTTACGTGTCAAGTGGGTGATAAACTTGTAGTAATACTGACTTACTTGCGCCCGACGGAATGTAGAAGTAGAGAAGAGGAGGAGGAGAACACGAGCAGCCCCGTCCATGAAAGTGAAGAAATGGTATTAGTCTTGGTATTAGTGGTGAGCTGAGGCTGAGGAGAAGTGGTATTTTAGTGGGCAACTACGACTGACTCTACGACGAAAAGATAGCTCGACTCGTCGGACAAACACACACTGTGAGAAAAAGAGTTCTCAGCAACAGAGAAACGTGAAACAGCATAAAAAAAGAAGATACTTTTGTGTTGTGATTCTCCTCAATTTTTTTTATTACTCACAGGGGGAAAATGCGCCCCTCTAAATTATCCCCGTCAATACGTTTAACGCCCCCCGTCTAAATTACCAAGTTAACTTATTTATAAACTTGCGTCTCTCAATTTTACGTTTACACAGACACTTTTTTTTAGCAATCGTATTCGTAACTGTCCATGCACGCTGAATGATGGCAAGAATTGATGTTGCGTTGACGACGACGTTAGTTCGGATCGTTCATTAGTGCGCGGACAATACACCTTGTTTTTTTTAACGCAGAGAGTGCTCGTACTATCAGCTGTGCCATCGAACCTGTTGTTCGGCTTTGGAACAGTTTTCCTTTTTTTTCCTTTTTTCCCCTTTTTTGACGAAAACGTGACGCTAGTGTTGCTAGTTTTTAATTGTAAGTTAAGTAAGTAACTCGTTGCTGAGTAACTGGGTAGGACCTCGCGTGGGGTCGGTCTTGAATGTTCGGAAATGCTAACCCTAACGAAGAAGCTGCGTAGGGAGCAGGAGAGCAAAGAGGATCAGTCAAGGAGGTCTTCGGGGGTCGCCTCGTCCGGCGGGGAGGCTTTCGAGTCAAACAACAACGAAGTTCTCGCCGCCCAGCAGCAACGCGTCAAACGCGTCTCCGTTAGGGATCGGCTACTAGTCAAGGAGGTTTGTCATCTATGTATTGTTGTCAGGTTAACTAACTTTGTACTGTAAATTGTATATAAATTGTCTGTAAATGAACGTGATTGTTTGAGCAGGTACAAGAGCTGACGTGTGCGCTTCCGTCTTCGTGCGAGCTCAAGTTCAGCGATCCAGACAAGCTGTACGACTTTAACGTAGTGATCACCCCCGATGAGGGATACTGGAGGAACGGACAGTTCGTTTTTCACGTCCACGTCACTGAGGAGTATAACTTTGCGGTACTACTTATTCATTACTATTACTATTCATTCTTATCTTAATTTGCTAATGCTAGTAGTCAATAGTCATTAGTTGCTATAGCATCGCCAAGTAACGGATTGTGTTGTGTCGATAGCCGCCAATAGTGAAATGTCAAACTCGTTTGTGGCACCCCAACATCAACGAGGAGGGATCCGTATGCTTGAGTCTGCTCAGACAGTCTTCGATCGACGAGATGGGGTGGGCTCCCACGAGAAGACTCAAAGACGTCGTCTGGGGGCTCAATTCTCTTTTCACTGTAAGAACAACTACTACTACATTTCTATACCATCTCATATCTTTTAATTACCCGAATTAGAGCTTAAAGGTAAGCCCGAGAAAGAACTTTAAACCCGGTTAGTCTGAAACACTGCGGAGAAGAGACTTTCAAATGTTCAAATCTTTATAATTGTGTTACCACGAATTATTACGTGCGAGTTAAAATGTACTCGGCAGTGATACTCTGTGGGGGCAGGGTTAATACTAGAAATAAATCTTTTCTTTCACCTTGTCCCGTATCTATGAGGAAAGAGTGTTGGATCTTGAGTAGTTCGAAATTTTATTTCAGTCGTACACGTTTACACGTTTTTTATGTATGAGACAGTCTCCCATGGTAACGAGCGTAGTTACTATCGCTGCGAATTTCAGACGAATCTCGATAGTACTTGAACAATTGAAACTTATACTGAACTTGAAAGTAGGGGTGAGTCGGACAAGGTTGCTCACCCCCACTTGAAAGTATATTTTCAATAAAATTCTGTCGACTTTGATAAGTTCAGGTTAACTGTTAATATTTGTTTAATTCTAAAGAAAATGGCCCAGAGCCCAAATTAAAGCAATTCAGTTACCGCCTACTTTCAATTCAATTTTCTGTGTAGAGCCACGCAATTTAAGTTTTATAACCCGCACGCACACTTACGAAAAACGTGTATTTTTCGTGTTTCCAATCGAGACTGCCTTGTTTAATGAACCCCCTAAAATGGACGTCTTAATATAAAAACTGGATAAGTGTTGTTACTAATAAAAATGTCGATTGTATTCTCTAAAACTGTTTCAGGATCTCTTAAACTTTGACGACCCGTTGAACCTGGAGGCGTCTGAGATGTACCAGAAGGACGCTCACGCTTTCCAGCAGAAGGTGAGCGAGTACATATCCCGTTACTCGTCTTCTTCCTCGTCGTCGTCCTCGTCGTCTTCGACGTCGTCAAGCAAGTCGAAAGGGTCGTCGAGCCGGAGATAAGCGCCGCGGTGGGGCCCTCCTCAAAAAACATATATATATATTCTCCTTCATTTTTATTACTTGTCTGTCACTCGCTCGTGTATAAAAATGCTTCTCTCTGTTCCGTTTACTACAAAACGACTCTTTTTCTTTTTGTACAAGCGATCATTAATGTAACTCCTCTTGGCAATTTTTATGCAGATATACCGCGATGATGTTATATATTTCAAAAAACAAATAATAACGTTTATACACGTATACATACGTTTTTACACGTCTTATCGGTTCTTTTTCATTTTACGTTTCTCTACCCAATCCTAATAAATTTATCGCAGGACAATTTTTCCATACTTGTCTTTTCATATTGCTTTAACCTCTCGTTCGGACTGGAGTTTTATAAAGATAACTCCAAAGTTAACAATCGTTAACGCCAGTGTTATAGCGTATAACCAAGTGTTATTTAATGTTTGTTCATTTCGCTGTGTAAACTCACAGTGTCGTGCTCAAGTTAAATAGCTTCCTAGCGCTAACTGATAAGAGTATTTGAACTATATCAAGTACTATTCAAACACATTGTACACAAAAAGTTTAAAATGCTAACGAGCATTTCGTTGGTTACTCTGGATATTGTTTTGAAATAATTGTACGTACTTCAGGGTGGAAAGGGGAGGAGGTTAGGTTTAGGTGAAAGAAAGATAAGTCCGAGGAAGATAAGTGCCATGAACGATTCTGTATTTCATATATTACTCGCTCATCTATCTATCTATCGTTGAGACTGAGGAGTTTTATAAGGACAACTCCAAAGTTAATAATTGTTAACACCAGAGTTATAGCGTATAGCGTGTAATACAGTGATTTTTGAAAGTAATACAATTCACTGCACTGTGCACAAAAAGTTTAAAAAATATAACCAGTATTTCGTTGGTTACTCTGGGTGTTGTTTTGAAATAGCTGCACACATTTCCCAGCAAAAAGGGGAGTTTGGGTTTAAAATGTGAAAAAGGGATAATGTAGATAATTTCGAAGTAGATAAGTGCCGAAAGCGAGAGTATTATACTACGTTTTCAATCATTTACATTTTTTGTAATAATCACACTTGTCATGATACCCACAAGACGCTTGAAAGGATTTACGGGGTTCGCATAATTGAAATTTTCAACGATTTGACTACTTACCTAAAAGTCATTGGAGAAATATAATTGCGATTCGTGGGATAATTGCTAAACGACCGAAACTGTTTATTCCGATTTTTCACATTTGTTTCCACCCGCATAACACAGGCATAGTACCCCTTTTCATCTTATCCCCATTATTGCGTTTCCCTATGGCACACGAACCGCATATGATGAGTAATACTCATTGCATCAGCGCAGCGTTGTTCGAGTCACAAAGGAGTTTTTCTTTCATTTCACCGTCGAAAGCCAAGTGATTTAATTAACAGCGTCCAGCATATAATGCGCATTACCGTCATACAATTCATCGTCATCCAGGATTCCCATTCTTTAATCAGTTGCTCCGCAACCAACAACAAAACGCTCAATTATAGTACTATAGTGGTATTAATTATTATAGTGGTGTGCAAAAGTGGTGTATCACGATTTATTTCGTTTCTTCGGAATTTCCTCCTCAGTAGTTTACTGCGCTATTAAAATCATTCCCCACATTTATGCAAATGACATGAAAAAGCGTGGAATTTGCATATAAATGAATTTGACGAGATGGGCCCCTCTAAATGCGTCATGTCAACCCCAGCCCCCTTAGTTACGAAAATCCAAGTGAACGCCGTTCTACCGACAGTACAACAATATTTACCTGCTAGTCAATCGTTCAAGCATGTAAACAGTGAATGCACGTTGCCATGGCAACCCACCCCGGGTTAACGTTAATATGCGTGTTTACGACGGTTAACATCCCGCGATAAATAAAAGGAAGTAATAATTTAGTGTAGTAGCTAGGGTAAAATGTATTTATTGATATAAGATGTAATGTAATGCTCACACACGATTGTATCATTCACACGATAAATTAAAAGCTAAAAAAAACAATAAAAAAAGGTAGGGAACAACAAAGAAGGTAAAACTGGCAAGAAAAGAAGGAAAAGACGGAGAGTAGTGTATACATATAACGTATATATATATCTTTCATATCATATAATATTTTAACGAGTGTACACACGTTGCTTCACCACGACGACGGGTATATTTATTATGAATAACTACAGAATCATTAAATTTTATATGCTACAAAAAGACAGCAACATGCTCTAGAAAAAACTCTCTTCGTACCTTACGTCACTTTAACTACTACAACTGTACAAAATAAGACAAAAAACACTTTTATTATTACCCAGCCCTACTCAGCGTTAGTCAAATCTGTAGTCACTCGTTGCCATGTCAATCGCCCACCGGAACTTGTCGCGCTGGGTCTTGTTGTACACCTTCTCGATCGGCACGTCGTACTTTTTACACCTGCAACCAACAAACTTCAATTAGATTTCTTCAACAAACGGGTTTAAATATATGACAAGTGACTAGTGGGAAGCAAGCAAGCGACGCTGATTACCAAGCGACGGAGATCCTGGGATCAAGATAGTTCAGTTTACTGGTTCCCAGAGCGATTTCCTTCCCCTCCTCCTTGTCCGTCCTGTTCATCTCGAGCTTCTGCAGCTGCTCCTTCAACCGCTTCATCTGTGCCGTCTTCTTCTCAAAGTCCCTACACATGCGATTGTAGGTCAGTAACCGTGGTAACGGTAAGTAATGGGTAAAGATAAGTAAATAATGTGTAAATAAAACTCACTTGGTTCCTTTCCTAAGATTTTTGAGGTCCTTCTTGACCTGTTTGATCTCGTCCTTCTTGTTGTTGATCTTGTTGACGAGGTTCTCCATGCTCTTCTCGTGCGTCTTGGGAACGGCGCGCTGATGGTTACACAGGATCGCGACGGCGCGGTTGGCCCGGTTGTACGCCAGCACCTTCTCCGCCACTGTTCCGTCGACTGGAGTCAACTCGTCCAGCTGCTGCTGCAGCGTGTGAGACGCGTTGTACGTACGGAATACTTTTGCCGTCAGCCCAGACATCAACTCGTTCAGGTGCTTGTTCAACACCGCCGTCTACAACAATTATCACCATTACTACAAGTACTTCTAATTTGCTTTATAGGTTTATAGTATTTGCTTTGCTTTACATTTAATATGAATGCCGCATCACATGCGTGGAAATTATTTCCCATAACCCGGAATAACCCATTTTACAAAAAATTGACTTTTAACTAGCAACAACGTTCCAAACGTTCTCATCAACACCAACCATAACCATAGCAACAAAAATTATGTGATCGGTGGAACAGGTCAATGTCACCCGACTTTAACGAAATGGCTGTAACTTAGAGGTAACGATGGAAATAATTGACACGCATGCGTTTGAAATGGGAATAAAAAGAAAAGAGTGCTCACCAACATCGCATTTTAGCACCATGGGAACGGCAGAGTAAATAGCATATACACAAAATAAGATAAACATTATTCTTCTTCTTATTCTTGTTTATCTTATTTTCTGAGATATGTTTAAGATAAACATAGCGTGAGATGTGCTGTGCTGTGTTGACGTACCTGCACGTTCTCGGTCCAGCAAGCTAGCCAAGTGACGGTGTTGTCGTGTCTGACCTCCTTCCACTTCCTGCCGTCGGGTGCCTTGGGCCACTTGCTGTCTTTACTGCAGTTGATGATCACATCCTCTGGAACGACGCGCTTCTTGAGCATCCCCATTTTCGGGTGATCGCCTCTCCCCCGGAACAGCCCCGGCGGCTCGATCCTGAAGTTGCCAATCTTCTCCTTGTGTCCGTCGATTATCGCGATGCCGTACTCCTTGACCAGCGCCTCGTTCTCCTCCTTGATCTTGAGCTTCTCCTCCTTACTCATCGCCTTCCGCTCTTCAGACTTTTGCTTGTAGTACTCGTTTATGTCCCGGAAATCACATTTCTTCAGGTCCGTTATCAGGTCCCGCTCCTCGGACGTCATGCTCTTCCGCCAGTCCTACAATCACAAACACAATTAATTATGTAACCATAACTACACTCTAACTAATATATATATGTAACTACATATATATCTCTAACTAATAGCTTGTAAGTAGTATTAACCTTGAAGAAGTTGACGTTAAATTTTTCTTTGGTGGTGTAGTCATGTTCGATGAATCTGGAGTAGAATCCTGCGATTTCCTCCGCGTCCTGGCTGAGTCTGAACGCCTTCCCGTTGTACCTGAACTGGACGCTCTTTGGAATCCTGTCGTAGGGCGGGGCAAACACGGGTCCTTTATGCTCTAGATACTTCCACTTGACCCCGTCGTCCCTGGGTCCCTCCTCCCACCACTTCCACACCTCCTGCTCCTCCTCCTCCTTCTTCACCCGCTTCCTGGGCGAACTCGTCGGAGTAGACTTTTGGCTACTCGACGGCGTCGACTTGCGCGACGACGACGCCGTCTTCTGCTTCTTCGCTGGCTGCTTCTTTGACGACTTTTTCTTCGGGGAACCGTAGTCGCTGTCGTACTCCTCGCTGTAGTTGTCGTCCTCTGAGTCACACTGCGAACGCGAGCGCTTCGTCGCAGGCGCCTTCTTGCTTCGAGAGATCTGCAATTACAAACCGTGTTTTACCACTCGTCCCCCAATTACCTAATCGTTAATCATTATATTCGTTAGTAATTGTTACGTACAAGTGGAACGTCGTCGTCCGACATGGGCTCCTCCTTCTTCACCTTCTTGCTCAGCTTGCTCGCCCGCGCACTCTGCAGCGTTAACATTAATATTCATTACCAATTAACCCTAATTATCGAATATTTTAATTACAAACTTGTATAACTACGGAGTACTCCCAACTACGACATAATTAAAATAAATTAAGTAAATGGAGTAAATAAGTGTACGTACGAGAGGAACGTCATCCTCGCTGTCGTTATCTTCAGGGTCGGTGTTGACTTCCTGTTTGGGTATTTTCTTGTCTGGGCTCTTGCTGAGTGACCTGCTGGGCTGTATCATGGAGGAAGAGGATGTCTTGACGGGTGAAACGCTGCTCCTAGCGCTGTGTGGTTCCTCCTTGATCATCATCTCCCCGTTGTTCTTCGACTTTGACGAGGAAGACGAACTGTGTTTATGCTGCTCCCCTCCACCCGCTGCGACCGGACCGCCAGCTCCCCCTGAGGACGAAGACTTGTGCGAGGACGACGAGGAGGACTTGTGCTTATCTTTAGAGGAGGACTTGTGGTGGTGGTGGTGCGAGGAGGAGGACGACGTGCGATCCTTATCACGCTCTCGCGAACGGTCCTGCGTACGAAATAAAAAAAATAGTTAACAAAATCCGCACTTCACTTTCGACTTATCAAGCACATCCCGACCACAACCCGCACTCGAGGCGAGATAAGATAAGAACATAATGACGAGTAGGTTAACGCGTACCCGGTCGTGGTGCTTGTGTTTCTTTTTGTGTTTTTCCTTTTTATGTTTCTTGTGGTGGGACGAGTGTGACTCGTTCCTCGTAGTCGAGTCAACGCTGTCGTTATTCCCATTCTGGTGATTGTAACTACTCAGCGTCGCCGTTTCCATATTGCGTCAGACACAGGCTCTCCCCGTTCAAAATACGGTTAGAAATAGGGTGGGGGGTGATGAGGGCCCCGAGTAATAAAAAAGGGTAGTTAAAAAAAAGATAAGGTTGCGGACTGGGTGGCTCACACGCTGCAGAAGAGGAGAGTATCGAGAAGGAAGAAAAAATTCAAAGTCCGGATCACGAGAGAAAAATAAGCGAAAAATTTTCTAAGTCCAACAATGGCTACTCCGTCCAATCTAACTACTCAACGCGTTTTTAAGTGCATTTTACGTGGAACTACCACATACTCTTCCCTTCCTCTCCTTCACTCTTGTATTCTATAAGCCTTGCACAACACAACACAACTCCTCACAAAAAATTTATTTTATCTTTTTTTACAAGTTTTTCAGCATTACACGAATGCCCAAGCGTTATTACGTTCACACAACCCTACCTTCCCCTGTTGTTATAGTAGCGTCTCTTCACTCTTCTCGCGTATACGTACACGCAGCTGTGTGTACATACTTTAGCCCCCATCCCCGCTGTGTGTAAAGTCACCATTGATGTTATGTGTGTACACACATTTCAAGTGTCCGGTAACGAGTATTTCTCTCTATGGTAACATACACACGCGTACTGAGAAGGAATGACCTGGACATGCACGGTACAGCGGAGGAGGAATGCATGCACGGGACAGCACAACTGTCAAATAATCATCGTCTTCATGGCGAATTATTTTAAACCTCGAAATTAGCCTGGCTGCTACGCGACAACCAGCCTGTGCCTGTCCCTTCTCTTTAAAGGCCGTGCATAGTTAACTTAATCCCAGAGAGACGAGAGTGGTGGTGGTGGTGGTGCTAAGATTTTAATGACACATGAGGATGCACACGCTACGGCGTTTGCGTCCCTGTCGTCGTGTGGGGAACAATGGCATGTAGCGTTCTTTTTGATGTTTAGTTGGGGTTGTGTGTTACTTGAATGTTAGATGTACGTAAGAATATATGGGATTCATGGGATGTAGCGTAGAGTGGAGTAGAGTTGAGAGAGAAGGAGTTTAGGGTTAAAAGGGTTTAATTATTGCGATCGCCAAGCTTCCATATTGCTGCACACGAGCGAGATAGGGAAACCAGAGATATTATCAACTTGTGTACAACTTGTACAGAATAGGACGAATGTGAATAGACTGAGAGTGAATATATGTGAATAGATGTGAATATGAATAGACTGAATAGAATAGCGAGAGAGAGAGAGGAAGTTGGAGTGAAGTGTATTTTTAAAATAATAATTTCTAGTACGTTACCGTGTGTGTATGCTTTTCGTGTGTACTCGCTCGTGTACACAAGTGGTACAGAGAGAGGAGAACGAGCGATAGGGTTTTATCACCACCAGCAACATCATCATCATCGAGAGCAGTAATGTTAAAGTTAATGATGATGCGGTATTTTTCTGCGATCGTGTTTGTTCAGGTTATACCCGATAGGTGGACCCACTTGGAGGATTATTGTTGGCCGAGACAGAATCGCAGAACCTTATGCTTATGTATGAGTTGTATGAACCGTCGAGTTGAATGTATCCACTACTTACTCTCGGTCTCGGTCTCTAGAGGTAACAGGGTATTTGGTAAACCAGCACAGTAATTGTGCAGTTGATGAATTTTGTCGTTGTTGGGGATCGTTGTTGATGATATGACGACAAAGCGATAGAGAAACTGAAAATAATGGGTCGTCATGTTGTAGCTAACGGGACGATAGTTAGTACTAGTATTAATGCACTAGCTACATATGCGTGTACTTAATTATAAATCATTATATTTAATTGCGCGTTAAGTAAAAAGTATGCTTATCTGTTGCTATGACCGACTGGCTGTTACTTTTTTAAATTAAAAGGCACACATAATTCACCCATTGTTTGGTTAAATTGGACGTAAACTGGCTCGTAAACAGAATTTGCGGCGTGACAATCGATCCTAATCACCAAGACTGCACAAAATTGCTCAAAACCCCGTTGTGGTTATAACATAATCCATATCCACTATTACATAAAGAGGTTTATCGGATATACATAAAACAAGTGGTGTTTGTTTTGGTAGAGAGAAAGCACGAGTAGGTTGGTAGTCATAACCACAACCACAATATAAGAATTAGTAGGGCATACTTGCAAGTGTGCGGATATCTTGGGAGTTGGATATTACGCTTGGAGCGTGGTAATCCCGTAAGCAAATTCCCGTATCACGTTCCCCCACAAACTGACAAAGTCGCGTTCATGGTTACGGGGTATTTGTTATTCTAACGTCTCTTTTCACTCTTTTCTTCCATAAATCCACTAAAGCACATCCCAATGCCACGACGACAAAAAAATGTACGCCTTTCTTTGAGAATCCTTTTCTTGTGAATTTATTTCTCGTCCAATGAAACAGGTAACGTTGTTACTGATAGAAACGTAGTCGTATCCCTGTGAAAGCAGCATAATGGTAATTTGGTATGGACTCGGCGCCATCTCGGACTGGACAGAAACTGTGTAAGCGCAAATTGGGTGGTCGTGAGTGGTGGCGAGATAAATGGGTTATTCTTTTGTGGACGCGTTCACTTGACCCGGATTTACGAGAACCCCCCGTGCGGTCCGTTGGTGCTACACCATAAAATAACAACCGCAAAATGAGTTTTTACCAACGACTACAAACGACTAGTGTAGCGCATAGCGAGAGGACAGAGAGAGAGAAGACAGAGAGAGAGAATGAGTGAATGTACGATGGAATAGGATGAGGAGTAGGGACGGTGGTGCTCAAGGTCGGTATTTTCGCGAGTATTGATCTGTCTCATCTTCTTGATGATATATATCGCTTCCTAATGTAATCATATTTTTTATGCACACCTACCCAATACTGCAACTACCTAATATGCTCAGTCGGGCACAACCTAATATACTCATCCAGTCAGGCAAAACGTAATATACTCACTCGGGCACAACCCAAGATACTCAGGAAGGCACTCTTTCCACATCGTCGCCTCTCTCCACCAACACATCATTACCAACAAAAACAACTACCAGGCTGTCCTAACGAGAGAGCACTACCGTCCTTCCTTGTCTTCCTACACACATCATCATAACACACCACCTATTCACTATGCATCAAAACTGATACTACTTTTTTCTTATATCTCTGCTTACGGGCAGCTTAGCTTAGGGAAACCCAATCGGAGAAAATGCAATCACAAAAACACAATAATACGCACATATAACATAAAGCAAATTTTCGATCTTTTACCTCGAAAAGCAAGAAATTACTTTGAGGGGCAAAATCATGTCGGTTGGGAATTTTCGGGAATAAACACCATCTGATTTACAGGTAAACTTCCCATTAATTTGGAATGAAATATTAACTAACTAGAACCACTAGCAACAATTTGTAGATTTATAATTTCTATTGCTCACTAAATAAAACATTTACAACGTGAATTTATGTTATCATGTGTTTTAGGCTTCAAGTTTCAGGTAAACCGGACGTGGGTCAAAAGGTCAAAGATCAAATTCTTCTAAATGAGACGCGGGGTTCAATTTGGTTCAATGGTACATGCTAATTAAAAATACTGGCTTTGGTGCTTATCTATCAAATAGTTTAGGCGCTAGATCCGGTCAAAGGTCAACCCAAACAAGGGACTTTTTCTACTTTAGGAATTAACTTATGAATTAATTTAGAAACTAATAGGAATTTTGAAATTATGCTTTCCAGATCTTGTAGGGGGTCACAGTCGTATGTGAACCTCCATTTTTGTACAGGGCTAATTGAAGTAATGTCCCATACTCA
>JAHZNE010002183.1:0-15246 GCA_027744055.1 Callyntrura sp. NNG-2020
AATAATTACATCAATAGTTAAAAATGCCAAAAACAATGCAAGCAAAGTAATAAAATTACACTACGCGTTCAGGTTATTTTGTAAACCGGTTCAATTGTGATGAAACCCGCGACATATTATTTACAGGATTTCTTTGGAATGAAAGTTTGTGAGACATAAAAGCTTCGAAAGAATGCCAACTCAAAAGTTGCAGTCTTTATCTCAAACTTTCCCGTACCGCATGCTAAACTATAGTAGGTTTTCATCAACACAAATTTACCATTTGCCGTGGTGTACAATTTTATATATTCATTCCAACTATCGATCCACTCTTTACTCGCCAGTTGTAACATCACCAATATTTCATCTTCAATTATGTGCAGCACTCATCTTATGACAGTGTTTACGTTGAACTGAAGATACAAATAAAAATGGCGTTAAACTATACAAGAATGTGATATTTCTGGGATTGGTGGATGAAGGCCTGCATTTTCTGTAGCAAAATCAATTTTTGTTCAATTATAGTTTTGTTTAAAAAAATATTACTTCTGCAGTTTCGATTTCCAGGTAAATTTAAAGTATCATGTACATAAATTGTTTTGCATAACATTTTATTTGAGCTATCATTCACAAATTACTTATTAGGTAACACGATACAAGATTATACATTCTAATTATCAATTGTTCCCCTCTGTATTGTTTTGATGTATTTGTAGATTTTGATTGATTTTTAAAAATCAGAGATCTCGTCATATATGCTATATCTAGTTCTCGCTGTCTGCAGCATCTTTTTAGAGCAGGGATCAGGAGCAATATATTAAAATGTAAATCGGCCGATGGTCAATACTAAAACGACATTGAAGAAAAAAACAAATTAAATAGCAAAATGTTGACGATTAAGAAATTGCAAATTAGCAATGCAAGTCTGAACCACTATCAATAGTTAGATAGTATGAAGAAGTTTGGTTTTACGTGCGTTAGGTAGACTAATCTTACCAGTAAAACTGTTTGCTAATGTTATCCCTAACATAATAAATTTTGTAGAATGAATGCTTCCTCCCGTATGCGCATTAGTTACCATACTTGATGTTCAAAATGATGAAAATAAAAATGTGTCCTATTTCTATAACAATTTAGTGCCGCTAGAGGAAGCATGTAATTAGTACAGTATAAGTATTGCTAAATCCACACATATAGACCCAACCGTAAGATCTATAGCCGCGTTTACAGTATAAAACAGTTTATTGGTGGGACAAGTTACTTGAAAGAATACGTCTAATTGAAGGTAACGTAAAGTTCGGAACACGCCGACAGCTCTCGTTTTTTTTACAAAATACACACGGCACTGACAAATTTCTGATTTGGTATATCTGGAAAAAATCTTGCGTTGACATCTGCATTTCTCTATATTTAGATGTTGNGAAAAAATCTTGCGTTGACATCTGCATTTCTCTATATTTAGATGTTGCGACGCCCCCCCCCGAAAGCTGTAGTACTAAAAACAACACGTAGTGAGAAACATTTTAAAGTATTTAAAGTATATACAACACTAGTGGTAGACAACTTCGTGTAAGGACGTTTATACAATTTGACTTTCTTTATTCTTGTTAAATATCTTTACAGTTGGATTGAAATCGATATAGATAAATAATTCAAGCATTCCAGTCCGTTATATTTGTATATTTCCTACAAACACGGCGATATGGAAGCTAGTTTCGTGGAAGAAATTGGAAAACAAACTGCATGAATCCCTTAAATACATATATAGTACCCTGACGTTATACCTGGTAGCAAATTTGGGGGATAGAAATGCGGGTACTATTTAGCATAGTGAGTCGTTCTAAAGAGTCTGCAAATCGTGGCTTTTCTACAATAACTTGTAACTTTTTACTTGTCTTCAACTACTGCTACAATTTTTGGTACTACAATGTATGACGCGCTCCAGAGCCGACGAATTTGCTGATGATAGATTTACTTATAGAATTTTTTAACCTGTTCGTGTACAGTTAGCGTATTGTAAATGTTGGATGATAATATATATTGAACACTTTGAATACTACTGAAGTAATTTAGATTAAAACAATCCTCACGAACATTGAAACTAAAAGAAACTGTTAACAAAACGAGAATACTAACGGTGTCCGGACAGTGTGGATCAAACTTTTTATGCACATATAAAACATATACCTTAATTACATCCAATCGTATATTGCCCTTAAGTATCTACTACCTTTTAGCCAGCAAGCAATCAATAACAAATTTAATCGAATATTTAGTTGATGTTTATGGATTACTTCAAGAATGCAAAGACAACCAAGTATATTAAATTGAGCTCACACTTTAATGCTTATCGCTAGCTGTCTAAATGACGCGGCTCAAGAGTTTCAGAAGTGAATTTAAAAAAAATATATTCAAATGATTCTATTAATCACTTGTTTATTTATTCTTCACATTTTGAGTGCCAGTGGGGGCGCATATCGACTTAGAAGTTTCTTTAATGTTAATACTGATGACCTCAACTTGAATCAATCCGACAAACAAATTAGTAGTGACGTTAACAATTTTTTTCTCTCAAGAAAGCAACAAACGATAGGCGCCAATACATTAAATCTGCTCATCCGACCATTCGATGACCAACATTGTCTTGTAACATATGACAATTTTCTAAATGTTGATCTACCAGCAACGATCTTGCCAACTGTAGTTTGACATTTGGTCCCGGGTTACTTGGAATTAGAGGATACAAATCAGCAAACGAAAGAAAGCCTGTGGATACCGTCGAAATTGGATATAATTTTCCCTGAGTATTTGTTAAGCCAACGACATTTCCACTTAAAAATGCCAAGATTATTTGAATACAAAAATTTACTGCATCGAACTTCATTTGCGCCGTCCATAGTTCCTACATTTTATCTGCTTGTGGAAGATGATAAAACATTTAAAAAACGCGGCCAACATATTACCTTGGACGTTGCTCATTGGATACAAGCAAGATCTTGGGTTGATGAAATTCGTTTCGAAGAGGGTCCAATGTTTGAGATAATACTTTACGCCCTCATGACTTGCCAAGGTGATACAATTAATGTCGGAACTGTGGACCAGGAAAACACTACAATAACAATTCTCCAACCTTGCTTGGAGTGCGCAGATTTCATTTCACGGATTTCAACGAAGTTGAAGTTATGGAGCTTGGCTTCATTTGCCGCACTTGTCACAAAAGCCAGCCGTGCCTCCTTGGATCCTCAGTGTTGGTCAGCTGATATACACACGAGCAGAGAAACAGAAGAAATATTCAAAAATTTTGCTAAATGCATTATATTTATATTATTCGACAAATATTCGTTCAATAGCGACAGCGAGCGCAAATATACAGAATCATGAAGCTCGGCTTCAACAAGCCTTGGTCTACATTCTGTCAAGCATCATGCAAAATAATACAATCCGAGTGGGTCAAAATCCCTACTGTGTTTCAGGAAAACTGGTTACAATGAGCAAATTCATCATGGCGGAATTTACAGATTTACAGAATTACATAACATTACGAATCAATGCTACTACAGGTAGTCGGGACCACGTTCTCCCAAACATGATCGTCAATAATACATTGTCTGCACTTGGATTCATTGCCTGTTCAGAATGAGGCACAAGTCCATTTCCAGTGGAGGAATTCTTCAAGATATTTGATGGATGTATTTGGCTATCTAACGAAATAACGGTTGCCGTCCTCTGTGTGTGTATACATTTGATTGTAGATTCTAGGGAAATTTCATTGTGGAACAGTTTGGTCTCTAATCGATTTTGTATAATTAGGGCATTCCTACAACAAGGGGATCCATTCACGATCAAGTTTTTGGTTCCATTAAGCATGAGATGGCTGACAATCAGATTTTTATTGGTAGCTGTAGTAATTAGTAATGCATACCGGAACACTAACGTTTACAACATGATTCTACCGAGAGAGCGAAAGGGTTATGAGAATTTAACTGAGCTCATTTCAGAAAATTACACGGTATACACTAGAACGGGATTCGTTTTTTATATGAACCATGAACATTTTGACACCATCCATTACGTCAGAAAAAGCTTGCACAGGATTTTATTTGGAGAAGAAAGTGCTCTGCATGCAATGCTACTTTCTGAAATTGAAATTAGACTCTTAGAAGATATAAATAAAACCATTGTGTAGATTACATCCCAATGTATTTGAGATGTTTATGAATCCATATACAACCGGATATTTTCGCGATAATGTGAAAAATGAAGAAGATATGTTTGAAGTTGAAACGATGTTTATGAAGAAGAAGAGAGGCTCTTATTCAACACTCTTGCTAAGTGCAACAAATTCGCTGTTTTACTACCAGAAATATTAACTTATAAGTTTAGGCAAAATATTATGCAGCAACATGGAAGCAGTTTGGTGATACATATAGGAAAAGAGGTTTACTCCAGAACTCATATTACTTCGATGTAGCACATATCGTTGATTTGCATACAATTATACGGGCATGGGGCATACGTGAGTCAGGAATTTTGGAGTGGTGGACGAAATACTTGGGCAATAGTGAGGCAGAGCAATATTCTTTCCCAACGATAATTGAGAAAGCGGCTAGAATGAATGATAATATTCTCGTAATATTTTTCCTTTTATTTGCTGGAATTGTAGTCGGATTTGTAGGATTTGCGGTCGAATTGGTTTTGAATCTTTTTAGACAGCCAGCAAATTGGATTGTCAAGAGTCTAAAACGTTTAAAATGCTTTAAGCAGTCGTATAGTAAGGGGAAATGCTCCAACGCCGCTCGAATGATAAAAGTGGCGTCATAAATCACAAGGTGGATAGATTAGAATGTACTCAACTGATGTAATCTTGTCGTTACGAGTTAGGACTACATTTCCTTAGCTGATAAAAATGCAGTACGGCAGGTGTGCATATAATGGTGAAAACATTTGAAAGCCCCTAGAAACACCAAGTACCAATGAATGGAACTTGAAGTTGATATAGTAATCGTGCTCTATTACAGTCCTGTTTTTACGTAATTTCAATCCACCTAATCGCTATAAACATATGATATTTAAAAAATGGATCATTGCAGTTGGGTTGGGTTGGGGGTCAAAGCAAGCACCTGGATGCAGAAGTATTAGGCACATAGAGATCGATTTCTATTACGATCCAACAGAGATCGATTCCGAGTAGGTATTTCTTATACGGTAATAATTATAAAATATATATTTCAAGAGTGGCAGCACCTTTGCACTTTATACAGACAAAAAGATTTACTGCAGGATTCAAATTCAAACAGGAAAGGTAAATTTTTACACAAAAACACACATTTAGGAACCTCTTAGTCCCGTATCGTCTACTATTGTACACAATGTTAAGTCCCTACCGAGTCGTGGTTCAAATATATTCAACCAACAACGGTGGTTACAGTCACTAAGACCGCTATTATTCTGGTAATGCTTTCTTTCGTAATCTGGTAGTGCCTTTGGTGTATTAACCTTTATGATGGAGCTGCACAACCTTCTCATACAACTTGGCTGCTCTCTCCTTATGCATGCAAAGGCACAAATTTTTAAACTCAAGTTTAAGTTACCAACAACTTTATCCAATATAGTTTTAAAAATGAAGTTATTGTTTTTAAACAACGGTTCTGTAATGTTATAACGCGTACCCAAGATTGTGACAAAGAATATGTAGTTTGTATAAAAATGTCATTTTTTATTTTACAATCTTAAACATTTTATGTTATATTAGCTGTTCATGTAGTGAAGCTAATTCAGCATTTCATTATGTACACATATTCCGGGCTTCATTTGAATAATTATGTAGCTGGTAAACAATAGGGACTATGCTTAACTAAACTACTATTAAAATGTAATGTCAATGCAAAACAATTTTGATATTTATACACAAAAAATATAACGTAATAATGAATAATACAAATTATTAAAACTAATGCCATGCATATGTTCAATTAAAATAATCAAAATGATCAATAAATATGTGCAAATGCAGTTGTCAATACTTTGCAGTAGCATTAATTTATTTGTTGAACTACAATGATCAATGTTATTGCTTCACGTTCAATGTTATTTCATGTTTACGCCATTAGAAATAGAGTTATATCAGATTTTGGCAATTACATAGAAATCAGATTTTAATATTAGAATGAAAATGACATGTGGTTTCGTCAGCTGCAACTTTTTAAACCCCTAAAAAATTTCCTTCCATTGGGTTTGATGGAGGAAATAACTTTTTCCGCCTATACAATCATGGAAATATGGTAACGGACCGGGATGTAGAAAATGTTGCTGTCAAATCACGTACATCATGCACTTAAAATAGTAATTATACGCTAGAACTAACGCCGAACATTACATGAAATTATGAGGTAGGTGTGCACCCAATTCCAGTTGGTTTCTACATACATATATTGAGAGTGACCTTTCTGGTGGCTTCTTGTGAAATGACCTCTGTTAAAACTAGAGGGTGGTGGATGACACCATGGTAAAGACCATTTAAAGCCATATTAGCCGTCCGAACCAGGTTTTTCCAAAAGTGCCCACACAGATCCTAGGAGTCTTAACCGAAAAAGCTGATTCGAACTGTGATTTTTTTTACAATATCCTTGTTATCAGGTACGAATACATATTCTAGCCACTTCAACGTTCGTACACATATGTAAAATGACACGCTGTGCAAGTTGGCGTCATCCATTTTCCTCTCGCTTCTTTCAGTGTCGTCTCCCAGGGGTCACCAAAGGGGTCAAATGTTAAATGCATATAAGGGATGTCCTATTATCACCAAGTAAAAACGTGAAAGTAGGATAAAAAGCACCTCCTCGCCAGGTCCATTGGTTGCTGTTTTCCAGTTTTCGCAAAGGAATTTAAATAGTAAATCGGAGAGCCCGTCTGGAGCTGCAAGCATTGATCAATTCCGCAGAGTTGTTTTTTAGGAAGAATTTAAAATTAAAATTTCAAATTTCAAACAGAACCTCTCACGAAGGCATATTATGTGGAATGACAATTGTAATTGCAGTTGATTTGTTGCATTGTAAAAAAAAATCCCCTCATTCCTGAGTGGAATGCGGACAACAGTGTTATGGGAGCTCCGGCGGGCAAAATGTGTTTATACTTGCAAATGAGTTCTACTTTTTGCAACAAACTGCGGAGAACTGGCATTTTAGCATTTCCTTTTGTACTTGCTCCAAAAATAAATTCCACCAATGCATTTTTACTCACTCAGTCTAATGTTATGTTAATACTACTTAAAAATTGAATGCTGCAAACCATCCATAATAATAATACTCTTACATCAACAAGCGCGTATTAATCCTAGGAGACCACATTGTCGTTTGTTTGTAATACAATACTAAGTATGTCAACTTGCGCCTGGCTACACGCCAGAAGTGAAAATGTAGTAGAAATTGTATTTCACTTTGAGAGTTTAATGAACTCGCCCCAACCGTAACAAAGATTCTTGTACGTGTATCAAACCATGAGAATTTGAAATGTTAATATATGCATAGTGAAATTTAGTCAACACCTGTCTACATTTCACATTTTTGGGAATTCTTAGTAACGGTTCACCATCCTTTATACTGATATCAAATTGGTTTAACGCATCATTTATAGCAAGGTATCTGTTTTTTTGTATGCAGTATATAAGGTAATAGAAGTCAGTTTATTTTCACCATAAAACTTGGACGCCAGACGAATACACAACAGCAAAATAATGTGCATAGTAAACATGAAAATATTTGTAGTTGCTACATTCGTTTTATTTTTTATCCATTTAGCGGTGTCTTCCCACTGGGGTGGAACTATTGTTTTTGAAGACAATTTTGACAGAAAAGCCTTGGATCTGGACAAATGGGACTATTTGGAAGGCTGTGATGAAAGTAATTTTTCCACTCACTTACACACTCAAAACTAGAATTTAAATCAATTTTTTAATTTTTTTGATTTTTTTAAATTAGGGAATGGCACTGGGGATTTACAATGCTTCACAAAAGAAAATGTTGCTGTTCGGAATGGTGTGTTGGTCATCACAGCCAAGAATCAGCAGAAAGATGGCAAACAATACACCTCTGGTGGAATTCGTCAAAAGGGTCTCGGATTTATGAATGCAACCTACGTTGTCAGGGCTCGTTTAGCCCGTGGAGACCTTTTGTGGTCCACACTACGACTAATTAACACTTACAGTATCGACCGGTATGACGAAATCAATGTATTGGAGTACGCTAGCCGAGCTCCAGATTTCTGGAAATGGAAGACGAGCATATGTTATGGGAGTCCTTCAAATATATCGGAGCAGGGGGTAAGCGTAACGAACTATTTTGGACCCGATTTTTCTTCCGACTTTGGTGAATATGCTGTAGAGTGGCTACCTCAAGAAATGACTTGGTACATAAACAAGCAAGGAAACCAAAAACATTACAGTCCATTTCCGCAGGACCCATTACAGTTTGTCTTAAATTTGGAAATCGGTCATGAGCTTTTTAAAGAGTTTCCTCCAATAAATTCCAAAACGTGGGCTAAACCCACCATGGAAATCGACTGGGTGCGAGTATATCAGAACTAAAATTACAGATATTTAAGGCACACGACGTTATATATTTTTAGCATAATTTTATGCACATATTTTAAATTATTTTTGGTATTGGTTATTTTATTTCAATAATTTGTCTCTCTCTTCGACTTATAGCTGTTTAAGCCTGTGGTAATAGAAAGGAACTGGTAACCCGCGCTTGCCAAATTGCGTCTAGATTGCTTTCGTAGTAATGTGTTAGGTAAAAGAAAAAGTCATGTGTCCATGCTGCTTATCATTATACAACTAGCAACTGGAGACGGCAAAATGTCGGTGATTTGTTAATCGCAAATATTAAGTATCTATAATTATGTGCGCTATACTTAAACACAGTAATAACAGAATAACCCATTCGTTTAATACATTACCCTGTTGTAATTTAATTTATAATGCGATCTATTATTCTTCTATGTCCCCTTTCAGAAAATTTTCCAAAACCGGAAATAATTGGGAGGAGTTCAACTAACAATCTGAATTTACAAATCCATAAAATATATAAAGCAAGAAAGAGCTACATTAATCTCGTTACCTCATAAACCAAATTCTGAAAAACTAAAGTACACTTTGCGATACGTATTCCGGGGGTAAATCTACTTTCGAATGATAATAATATATAAACGGGGAGTCCGTCGTTACTCCTCTCAAAACGCAGTAGTGGATTACAACGCAACGGAAGCCTAGCCTACATGAACGACAATGTCGTAAACATGTCGTAACTACCTACAACGTCTGGTCAATATTGAATTGGCATCGATAGAAAGTCAATCTTTTTAGTGATCTTCTCATCCTGTCCAGCGTCCTATGGCGGCACTACAATTTTCTCCTTTGCTACATGCAAAGATGGTGACAGTTTCCCACTCAATTGATTCCCCGACAAAGTGGTTGTAAGGTTGGGGATCATAAAATCATTGGAAACAATGCAGCATCTTAACCCCGTCCTTGGTCTCATTTACTCGTGGTTCCAAACTAGCCTTGATCACTTGACATGCCAGCTCTCCTTTTAGTTTCAGTTTCTTCTCACACAAACAAATGCACGACCTCTTTAGTATTATTTCCCTTCCTCTGCACAAATTGGGGGAAGGTTTGAGACATTTTACGGTGCACTTAAAAGAAAAATTATATTCTTTACATTTTAACGAGAAGCAAAAATTTAATACGATTATGGACATTTTTAAACTTTCTATTAAATTTATTTACCACTTCGAGTCCCTGTCCCAAATTTAGATTCTGGCTACGCCACTGCCACATAGGGTCAAACTCATTTTTATATTAATGATTTTATATTTTTAAAAGAAGCTAATCTGCATACAAACTCAAAATACATTTCACTACACATTCAAAGTGTTAATTAAATATTATGTGGTCCTCCATATCCTGAGACTCCTTGCCAAGCAGCAGGATACAACGTCCTGTCGGTTTCAAAATATTCAAAAAACATCGCTTTTTGATACATGGGTCAATTTTTCTTGAATACTTATGGGATTTCACATGTGAAATAATAGTTACAGAAGGGTCCCCCTTTGCTATTTTCACTTAAGGAAAGAATTTGCCCAATTTTCAACTTTTCCCCTTCAAGGCGAACTCAAAATAATATTTTTTACATATGACCTCTGTAAGCTGATGTCGGTCATTCAGAAAAGGTGTCGAGACTTTGTTCATGCTTTAATACAACAGAAAACTTCTATCCCTTTAACGGGTATTTAACAGTAAACCATTTAAAAAAATGTTTTCGCAAATTGAGGGAGGGTCACACAAGAACTTCACCTTCGGTGATGCGTCGGTCAATGAAAGATGCGTAGTGGTACCGAGTTTGGCGTCACTTCTGTCACTATAATTTCCCATGTGAAATCACATGGGATTCGAGAAAAATTTGCCCATGTATAAAATGTGATATTTTTCGAATGTTTCTACAAGTCTTTGCATCCTGCGGCTTGGCATGGAGTCTTAAGATAGGGAAGAGCACATAATATTAAAATATGAAGCCGAAAGCGATTCCAGACATACAGTTTGTGAGTATCCCCCGTAAGTATCTTTTCAATTACGGGAACATGATTCTTACGGGAACATTAGGCTAACTCACACAAATTCAACGATGTAATGCAGAAACATTGTACATTATTCGCGTTTAGTATTTTATAAATTTAACATTGAATTTTGTATTTATTTTTCTGCATAAGTTTGGTGCCTAACTTATGTAGAAAATTTTATCAGTTTATGCATTAATAATTCGTGTCTGCATAATTAAGTAATTATAGTGCGCCAATAAATGGGACCCATTCCGAATATGTAAATGATATATCCATAAGTATTACTCATTTGAAGATGATTTTAAAAAAATCTGTTTACATAGTAGTCGCCCTTTAACATGTCCTGTTAATAAGGTAATGCAAATCTACTCGCTGATTATTGACTGAATTGACACTTTTTGAGTTAGTCTTCACGGAAGAAGCTCCAGTATTTTCAAACAGAAACGAGTACTTTAAACATAGGTGAGTAATAGTATTTTTCATATCTAATTCTGCTTATGTAATTGAAATGAATTTATCAATTTGCATAAATTTGGAAATAAACTTTAGTATCGACATAATCGGTCCTGCGCATCTCGACTGGCTTACGCGAACATTAGAACTGAGCAACTTGTGTCAGCAGATTTTTTATATACTACGTCGGTCGCAAAGTTTTGGGAATGAAACATAATTAAAGTCAGAACACAATGGAGCAATTGTGTTGTTAAAAACAATGAATAAAGAAAATTTCTATATGTGCAATTTTCAAGTAATATATTTACATGTGCTATTGTGAGTTCTGAGTTCTGGGAAATCCCTGACGTATCTTCCTGTCAGGAAGTTTCTAAAATCAAAGAGTCGTGCAGATAAAACTTTAATATTGTTTTATGCGAGTGGTTGGCTGAATGCCAAGGTCATGCCGTGTAACTGGAAATGAATGGTCCTGACTGGCGATGAAAGAATCTTGTTACATTTTAATTAACATAGTAACAGAATCCAATCTTATTCTACGGTACTTGAATTTAGTGAACGTGTGATTTTTTTCAAAACAATTTTGGAGATTTTGTTTTACTATATTATTCTTCGAAAAAGCAAATGCCAAAGCCTTGTCAACTTTTTGTCTGGGTTAATTTTCTTTACAGTACTTCACAATTTGACGTAAACGCGATCTGAACTTAGCAGGTCAATGTGAAATCTTACAAAAATTTATAGCTGCCATTAATTTTGCACTAACTTAACAATGCCGTTAAGTTAGTGTTGCGTGCAAAAGTGTTTCCATCGACACTTTTAATTTAATATCTCAGTGATATAGGTATTTGGAAAATAATTTGCTGTAGCAAGAAAATTTCATTTAAGTACTAAAATTAAGATTGGAGTTAATGTAATTAATTTATTACATCAACCGTTACATAATATAGGTATCGGGATATGGTGGTCTGCAAATCAACAAATAAGTTGGACATGTTACATGTTTGTTCAACTTTGGCGAGATTTGTTATTGTTACAAATTTTAAACGTATGTTTTCTAAAGACAAAAAAAATGTTTGTCAGACAGTTTCGGACAAATGGAGTGTCCTACAATTTTTTGTTATCCGTGTCCGAATTCTGTCTGACCAAATCATTCGGAAACGTACACAGACACCGGTTTGTCCGAGTTTGTCGAACAGTTTGTTCAGCACTATTTTATACCACGATGACATCAAAAGTAAACAATACTCAAACTAGTACCGATATACGGAAACTAATAAACCGTGATATTTAATAACAGAAATAACAGTAATAGCAGTAATTCCACAATAACGACGGTAACTGATAACCAGTGGCATAGGGAGGGGGTCGGAGGTTTCATTGTATGTACAATCCCCCTCTGTAATTTCATTGTCACATTGAGAAGTTAGCCTTATTTAAAAATAATAAATGAACTAGATATTTCATCAGGAAGATTTTGAAAACTACATTCGTCGATAACCTTATTTGTTTACCTTATATGTATCATGCTTAACAATTGTTTACGACGATGAACACTGATGCGAGTTGTCTGCTTTGGGTCCCGTTACGCACTTGATGATTAAAGTTTTTTTATCTTGCCTCCGGATGAATTCATAATTCATAGATGTAAAATGTAATGGACGGTATGTGCTTCAATCTTTGCTTCACTACTTTTACTTTTCAAAATTAATAATTAAAAAGGCGCATTTGCAGGTTGTCCACCTGAGGACATACTTCGCTACAACCTCACCATTTCACCAACTTATTTGTACAGCAATTACTACAGGGAAATGGTGTACACCATCACAATCCTACAGTCTGGAATGAAATGTATGTCGCAATGCGGGCACGGTTTGGTTGAGTTGACCATTTACTGGGAAAAGGCAAAATGGAACATGATTGTGGATTCTTTGTTAGCAACGTCAGCCCCACTGAACCTACCACACCTGCAAACAATCAGAATTGAAATAGGTCGGGCCAATACAACGCCTCACCGACGGAAGAAATATTTGGTGGAAACGACACTCGTCCAGGATGAGAATGTAAACGTAATATATCCTTCCTTAAAAACTCTAGATACTGCAGTTCCAATAAAGAAGTTAATTCGTAAAGAGGATACAATGTCGCCAAATAGACACATGTCGAGGTTAGTGAATTACATTTTTCTGCGAGTGACAACGTCAAAAGTTTAACCTTGATTGAATATCCCAACAATACTTACTCCTACAACAATGTGTGGTGGATTGATACTAGAGATTTGACATTACCAAAATCCTTGCAAGAAATCCACATTATCAGCAGCAGTTCAGAATGGGCATTCCGTCTGGACCACAACTTGTTTACTCGATCCAACCTCTCTAATCTAACCAGTTTAACTTTAGAAATGAGCTTGTGGACAATTGAGTGTAAGCTGAAGGTGATACGAATACTAAACGTGCTTAATGATCAGTCACACAAATTGGATATCAGCAATGCGGAAGTACAGGAACTCGATCAAATATATATTTACTTTCCGGTGATGGCAAACTTAAAGGAACTTTGGGGTGGTCTCTGGATTTGCAATGGAGAACAGGATGGTTCTCCCATTTTGCAGACGCATTTCCCGGTTTTACAAAAGTTTGTTTGCTTTGAGACTTCTGCAATCACATTGCTCAATTGGGTGGAAATTGGGGACGAAGATTCATCCGTTGTAGATGCGCATGTGGAATTTTCCAATCCGCGATGGCTAGCGGGCTACTCTGAAGAAGAGTTTCTGGTCTCGGAGAAAATGTGTCGTATAAAGTCTGCATTTCATCAACTTTCTCAATTGAGTTTGGTGTTCCCTGACTTTGAGCATCAACTGTGTGGCATGAAGTACATTTTTAAACATTTGACGCAACTTATCGTTAATGTACTGCAAGTTCACCAAAAAGAAAAAAATGTAAACTCTGACGAGTGGAACGCCCTTCTTCTTGGTATCACTGTGGAGGAAGCGAGGACCTTGCGGAAGACACTGCGTCGTGGCTACATTAAGTTTGGCATGGAGGCATCAATCATCAATTTACAAGGAGTGTAAATAGATGAACACCTCAAATTTGGCCACCTGCATGATAATAAAGTAAAGTTGTCTGATGATGTTTTGATATTTTGTTACATTTTACAGATTTAAAACGGTTGTACGTATCAACCTCTTTTGTTAATGAGAATCAACCTAAATGTTATCTGGGTGTCACCGTCAAATTTGGAATATCCGGGATGCCAAACTTGGTCGACTTTTCTTTTTCGGACGAATTTTCGTTGGAAGTTGATTATGAATAGGAACATGTTTCAGTGATCCTTTATTTGACGTCTAATTTTACTTCAGTGTTAGCGTTGCAATCGTAAATTGTACTAGCAAGAAGTTATGGCAGCACAAACAGTTCATAAACAATCAACGAATATGGAATATGCTCCAGCATTTTTAGATTTGGGGAACAAAATCATTTTACGTCAAAATCACTATTGCTTTCTTCGGATTTATAAAATCATTTTTATTACAACGCACCTTATGTGCAGTCCAGTAAGCACCATTATGATGGGTCACAGTACGGTACTCGCGCTGTCGTACCCAGCTTTTCAGTTTAGAAGAGTCGCAACAACGACCCAAATGTTTTGCTCATAGAGCTGTTAGGCGCATATTTTTATTTCAAAGTTCCGCTTTGAGTATATTGTCATAAAATTACATTTGTAGTTGATATTCTAAAAGACGACAATGTTTGGTAACTTTTTGTTTTCGTAGTTTTTAACTCGGTAAGGAAACAATAGTAAAATAAATAAATATTACAGCACTACATATATCGACGCCAAAATATTAAATATAAAACTTTGCTGATGTTATCTTTTTTCAGATCTTCTCCTTCAGTACATCTAATGCGTGTGAATAATTTCTATAGTCTGCAAGACTTGGTCGACTTTTCTGTTTCGGACGAATTTTCGTTGGAAGTTGATGATGAGTAGGAACAGGTGCGAGTGATCCTTTATTTGACGTCTAATTTTATTTCGATGTTGGCGTTGCAATGGTAAACCGTATCAGCAATACGTCAAGCCAGGGATGCAGAATCTTCCAACGGTTATAAATTTCCACGGATCCTGAACTTATGAATAGTTATTTCCACGCTCAATTTGCAGAATTTCCATGGACGTAGTTTACAAATCATATTTCGTTTA
>JAHZNE010002184.1:0-13763 GCA_027744055.1 Callyntrura sp. NNG-2020
TATTAACATTATGTGAAACTATTTTAAATGCTAGATTCCTTTCAATTCATAATCACTTTGTAAACAGTATTTTACTTGAAATAGTGTCATTGTGTAATTGAAGCCGGTGACCCTTTTTATAATAATCGGATGAGGGGCTATGAGCGATTTCGTGAAGGTCTGCCTTCTCTCCGTCCCAGACTTTTTTCATTTTCAGAATTACCAACCATCCTAGTAGCTTGCTTTGTATTAACTATATTGTAGTGTTAAGTTCTACCATTCTTGGAGAAATGTATCATCTTACTTCCAATATGCTTCCAATAATATTACAGAAAGCGCTTTAAAATTTTACTACACCACCTTAGATCATATATCTAACCAAACCACTTCAAACAGTATCATTACTAGATTGACCTCTGTGTCACCTACAAATAGTACTATTGCGCCTATCAAAACGTTCTGATTATTAAAGTATAATAGGAGGACTATGGTCCTTCAAAATAGATAGTCAAATGTAGGTACGTAAAGAATTAAAAGGTTAGCAACCCGGAAAACTTGTAACATGCTATTGTTTTGATAAAACTTTCTTTAAAAACCAAAAATGTAAATACGATTTCGCGTGAAATATTAAGAAGTGGCATTGATCGTCTGAAATTATCTGGTGTTTCTATCCCACAATATGGTGACAGAGACAAATTACAAACCTTTCATGTCACTTCCATAACTGCAATATTTATGCTAATATATGTATTCTGTGTTTATGATGATATTCTACATGTCTTCTTGTCTATTGTTTCCAGGTTCTCGATCGAAACGACCCATCTTGTAACGACTTGAATGATGCTGTTTACATGGAAAGCCAAGCTTTTCTCATGCATGAAATAATGAACGACGGAATGGCATTTTGTTCCATAATGTAAAACTGGAGAAATTGAAAAGTTAAACATCAACTTGGCCGCTATCAACTTCTACCAACCAATTGACGTGGATCATTTGTAAATTTTGTTTTCCACATAAATTTATTTTCTTTAGACATCGGGTGAAAGTCAAAGGATAACAAGAAAATGCAGATTGCATAAAAGCACTTTCGTAAATATGAAATGCAAAAACAAGAACTATTTTCTTAAGTGTCCCATTGATCTAGTATTACGAACCACAAAGGCTAAACTAAAAGCCTATATGCCCAAGATTGGAGATGATTGTTATTTTACGACAATCAACTACAAAATTGTATTTATACTGCATTTCACATTTATTTTATAGCTACGAAGAGGGCTGGACGAGGATGTAGAGCAAGCCCGCATGCAGTCACTATAAATATCGATGATAAGTATGTATCTTTATAGGATAAACAATATCTGAAAATTCATCTGTCAGTTCCATGTCTTTTAAGTGCTTTGTTCCATTGATTACCACGTCTTCGTAAGTTATCATTGTAAGGTGTAATATATAATGAAGTATTTAATTAAGAATCAAGCTAGACATGTTCCTGGCTATGTGTTGGATTGAACGTGAATAAATGAACGTCGTACTAGAGAACATTCTTTGCATAGAAAGTACACATGGATTCTATGAAGTGAAATATACAGGTGTATTTTACTGTCATCTTACCATCATAAGATGTGCACTGTAATGTCTTTATAATTTGTTCTCAAAGTTAATAGATTATTCAGGATATTTAGCAATCCAGCATTAGCATGTAAATATTTACTGTAAACTTACCGTGTAAAATGGAGAAATATATGTACTAGTTATTATAAGTGGAATTTCTTAGTTAGTGCTTGCATGCCTACAAGCATGACTTTCCTCTCATCAAAGCGACATGGGTGATTGTAGACTTGACGTGAGTGACGTGTGACACGAAAATGAGCAAGTAAAACGTAGATGTGTATATAAATACAAATATACCACTGTTACATTAATAATTATAGCATATATTAAATCAGTTCTTTCCATTGTAAAGTTTGTACCCGAATTTAATAGACTTGATAAGAGCAGTAGAACAACATTTTAAATACATTTAGTTATCCCAAGCACGGTGGGTCAGATTTAAGGGATACTGGGGCAAAGAGAAACATCACTTGAAACGATACACAGAGCTAGAATTGATTGATAAAATATGGGCATTGTCGTAATAATAAATCCTCAGAGATCGCAAATTAATCCACAGTGTCGCTACTGATATAAATTTTATGAGAATGGATTATTCAAGAAGTAGTGTAGTATCACACGCGTCAATCCCTATAAGTGATAATTTTTTGAGACATTCATCTATTTACATTACTTACATTACTGTCTAGAGAGGTAGTTAAGAAAGCATTATACATGTTGTAGGTCGCGTGTGAACTACATATTTAATGTTGTTATTTCATAAGAAAGTAATGGTAGAGAAAAGTAATATTTACCCAGATTCTTTGAGTATGAGTGGCCTGTGATCACTCATATTTCAAACTATAAAATATTAATGGCCGAGCGGGACTTGAGCCAACATTATTGTTATATTATAAAGCAATTAAACATATTGGTAGAAAACTAAATACCAATCGCCACGCAAAACGAAAATTGGCAAATCGTATATATTACAGGAATAAATATATTATATCTACTTAGAAAGAATCAACTGTAGTCTCTCGATCGTAGGCTTTGAGAAAATTTTCAAGAGGTTTATGGTGATGGAAGCAAGTGAATTGCATAGAACAGTAAAATAATGTATTATTGTCGTCTTATTAAAACTTCTTAATCCACTTTATGTGTATTTAAAAGTTAGTTAAGCAATACGATTGTATTTATTTCATAGTTTTATTATATTTCAATAATTGATTAATTTTTTACCACAAATGCAAATTTTCGTTATATTTTACGTTCGTTGAACAGATGAATAACTTAAGTACACTGTACACTACACTTTGTGAAATGTCGAATGATTGAATAATTGTAAACACCTTTTCCTTCATGATTGCTAATTACGATTTCTTCTTATAGTAGCACTTTTATAATATCAGTTACTTAAATGAGTAAACCACTTTTAATCTTTTATCTTTGAAATGAAATAAAATTAGACCAATGATGAGAAGTATTACATACATACAATGGTAATTAAGGTAAATGTTTATGTTATATGGTAAATGGTAAAAATAAAATTTCACTGTTTTTGCTTCCATATCCATTGTATGGTATGTTAGGTTAACTATAGTCTGTTTGTTAAACAAATTGCTGCGTTTAGCGTTGTCACTTATTTAAATGTAATTTATGTGAATACATTATATAATACACTAAAAAAATGACACTGAAAACTTAGGGAGTATATGCAAGCATTGGTTTGTTGTTAAAACTACGCTGACAAATTGGAGTTGGCTATAAAAGGAGATTGGGTGGGTGGGTGAACTCTGCGGAGTGAAATATTTATCTTTGCTGTCTGCTATTGCTAATTTGATGAAGGTTCATAGATCAAATTGTACTTTGTAGTTGTGTTAACATTCGTGATCATGAAAAGTGATTACCATAGCCGATTAGGATTTTTGTTTCGTCAGCTACACAACACACAAGTTTGTTGTACGCTCAATAAGTTTTACCTTAATACCACCCATATCGGCGGCTTTAGGAGAAGTCACAAGGGAACATTTTTTACGATAATTTGTCACATCATGAAGTTGGTTTTCCGATTAACCCTAAGTATCTTTTACAAGTAGCTAATTACTATTTTACTATGCCTCGGTCGAGCAAATTCTCGAAAGGATTGAGTAATACGTAGTAATACGTCAGACTCAGAATCAGTTTAACGCATCGGATGAGCAACGTATGTCATCCACTACTCCTAGTGTTCCTTTTTATCAAATATATCGGTAATAGGTACGTGTCAGAGTAAACAAGTAAATTCGACGAGTTTTTACTGTATTTGTAGCAGTATATGGAAAAATAATATATTGGTATTTGGTACAACCTTATAGATCTCTGAAGCTGTTGAAAGAAATACAAATGACATAGGCTGTTACGATAACTTATACCAAAGCCAAAAAGACTTCAGTTTCACTTGATTTTGGGTTTCCGGTTATTTTCCAAACACCTGGAGCAGTTTGAAATTTTAGCTGCAGTGAACTGCACTAAAGGAATAATTAAAAATACACACACTTTTGGTACAGTACAAAGTACAATACCAATTTTTTATCATACAAAACGTAAAATAACAGGCAAAGAAATTTAAGCAGGGTGCTAATAAGGACTAACAATAAGTTGTACTTAATATCAAATCATATAACTTCCTATGTACAATGCATAAAATACATCTTTGTATTATCATTAGGAATGTCTTTTAAAATTACACTACTACAGTCAACTCGGTCCTGTGCACAAATGTTTTTATAATCAATATTATTCCACTTCGATATTCCAAATAACGTTACCCATTTATACAAGGAGTCATGCATAATGCACCATTTATCAGTATTTTAAGGTTTACGTTTCACAAGGATAACCAATTACATAAAATGCTGACGTATGGTATGTACTTTGTTTGCTGTTACTTCAACGAGAGATGCAGCAAACTGTCAAATGCAAAGATTTTCTTAGTTTTTGAAACTACTTTCACGGAAGAGAAAAGCACATACCTACAAAAATAAAAACAAATAGACTCCATTATTTTCAATAGTGAATCCGACGGTTGTGAGCAGTGGTTGTGCCGTGCAAGTTCAGAATATCTCAAAAAAGGAATTTGAATCCTTTGTGCTACCATTATTATTATGGATGGTTGGTGCAGCATGTACAGACTACAAAAAAAATTGCAAGAAAGATATTACAAATTAAAACATAATGCATATAATAGCAAAATACACATTTACAACAGCCAGCTTCGTAGTATTGCAATGTATACGTGGTTAAAAATACTGTAATTTCCATATTGCTTTGATTATATGTATATGAAGCCAGCAAATTTGACCAGCGTGATTTTTATGGATGTGATGTGAGTATGGGTTAAAAATTCAGTCAATAGATGCAGTTACACCAGAATACTTGGCTAAAATTACTTACATACAACACGCAAAAATTTAAACTCATTATTATTACATAGTGAGTGTTTGGTTCACGTAGATAATAAAAATAAATTTTATAAATAAGAATAACTGATTTCTTGTTGTTTTAATTTTTCATGCATCCATAAAACAACTTTATTTGACACGGCTTACCACTACATTGAATATTTACAGCTATCGCGATTGCAATTTCCCTTTCGGCATATCTAAGTACCTATTTAAAACGACTAACAAGTCCTAGCGTAATGTAATACTTTCACGAATAATAATGCAATGAAAGCAACTAGTAAGAAAATAATCATTTCTAATAAACAAATTGCAAAAGCAGCCAAAATATTCTAAACTAGATATAGGCTATAGGTAAATATAATAACATACTTTAATCGTTATCGTTCGTATTAATCGTTAAATTGATAATTCATGATTTTAAAATCAGTCTAAGAATTTTAACGTGGTTTTTGTTGAGTAGAGTTTCCATTCCACGTTCCCAAATCATCATCCGAATCGGTTTCTTGATTTCTGAGTCTATGAATATTTCCATCAGATTTTCTATCCCTAAATATTAACAACAAAGCAAATGGTAAAAAATTCAAGTATTTCAGTTTACACATTGTTAGTACGAAAAAAAACAATGCAATGATGTACCTATCTGAATTAACGTTGCGCTTACGAACATCTTCTGATGAGGAAGAAGGTCCTGGTTTGCCCAAATTTCCAGGTCTGGCTGCGCCTGAGCCCGACCCACCCAAGCGGTTCTCTCCAACATTTCTTTGCCTAGCTGCGCTAGACGGCGCCTGGTTATTGTTTCCACTTGATGGGAGAGCACGCTGTATCATTCCAAACAAAAATGTCACTGGGTAAAAAAGGTATCCTAAGACAGTGGTAACCCAATCCCATATTCCCACGCCTCCGCTTCCAGATGCAGCACTAAAATTGATTCCACCAGCCTAAAAATTAAAATTATTGTCGTAAATACATAAAACTGAAAGTAGAATATTTGAATAATATTAAACTACAGGTTGACGTTTTGGTTGACGTTTCTTATACGAGCGCCAACACACTGCACTGTTACAGTTTATTGGTTCAGTTGTTTTCTTACTGGGATAACTAGAAGGGCGGCAGAGGGCAACAACCCTAAATCCTTTAACGACTTATCATAGTCTAAAGTTGTGAATTCTCGTCGCGGGAAAGCCAAACACAGGCTAAAGTTACTAAAATATAAATAAATGGAATTTTGCACACTCTAGTACATAAACAACATGTTGCGACACACGATACACAGCATACACTGCAATTTTACCTGAATTTCACGTGTTGACCATCACTTAGGAAATTTCGAACATGGCCCAATGTCACATCCTGATCGAAACTGTGACTCTGTGAAGAACCATCCGGCATTCTGAACTGTAGCCTAGCTTTCCCAGCATAATTAATTGGATTGCTAGTTTGTACACTGGGTTTTTGAGCAGTTGAGCAGCTAGGTTCAGCACCATCGTAAACAATGGAGGCATTAGTCCTCTTGTTTCGTTCTGCTCGATCTTGAGCTATTTGCTCACGAATTCTTTGTCGCAACATCTGCTCTTCCTGTTTTTCTCTTTTTCTTTCATCAACTAAACGCTTTGCCTCTTGCTCATCTTGCCATCGTTTAAGCTCAGCCATTCCTTTCCCTGCTAACCTACGTTCTTTTTCCTGTCGTCGTGCTTCCTACATCAATAAAAGAACCATACACAAAATTATACACTCTCTATCATATCAGCTTGCATACAAAACATATCATAACTGCCTGTACAGTCAACAATATTCACAAACAAACAAATACCTCGGCTTCCTCTTCCAATTTAAGTTTAGCTTTTGCTGAGGCTAATTTTCGAGCTCTTTCAATTTTTTGTTCTAAAGTTAAATCTGCATTCGATTCATCTTCATCTTGATCTGCATCTGCAGCAGGTGTATTTTCACGACTTCTTGATGATGAACCAGGGACAGAGGCGCTTGGTTCAGCAGCAGGTGCAGTGGGATCGGCGACAGGTGCATTTGTTGACGCTGGTATAGGAGTATTTGATGCTTGTGGTGGTACCTTTTGTACCTGTAGAACCTTGGAATGCTTTGACCAAGCCGATGTACATCTATCCATTAACTCTTGTATAGAAACTTCCCCGTGAACAATTTCAACCGGCGCACCCATCAGAGAGATAAAATATAAACATGGTGACTCCGCATTGGAATCTAATCACAGGTTATCAAATAAATTATGTCGGATTAAATCCGGAGCCATTAGATAATAAACGCTATTTCTTATGATACAAACTACAAACTTACATATCTGTTTAAATTGGAGGTGCTCTTGAGATGACGCACTCAACCTGATACAAACATACTTTCCGTTAGATAAAACTGATTGAAATTCACCAGTATTAATAGCGTCCTCCAAGTTTTTTGAAGCGTCATCATCTCCTGTAAGAGCACATATACATCATATTAGTCCGATAGGCTTACCATGTAGGGATATACGTTTTTAATAAATAAATATTGGCGCTGTGAAGAGACGATGTTGGAAGACAGAGTTGAGTTGAAAAAGTCAACATTTAACATGAAATGGTCATCAACCAACGATGCATATGATGAATTGAATATAACTTGATGCCAAACCCGTTTAACTCTTAACTCACTCAGTCAATAAAATAAAAATAAATACGCAACCGAAATAATTCAGACACTCTAATAAAATGATGCTGCACTACCTGGACATAAGCAAAATCGAAGATATTGAATAATATAAAATTTTGCATTTGGGTTTGAATTACCAAAAATTGCAACAAAAAACACAGCGCCTTCCTGCTTTGATCGCTGGACAGCTTCTGAGATACTTCCACCAGTCCACTGCATTGTATTTATTGTTAGGTTTACTACTTGGTTAATCCTTTTTGGCAGAAGAAACTGTCAACCTCACCAGTGTCAACCGTGGTTATCAGATACTTGTTGACCAAATAGTTGAGTTGGCAGTCTGGAGTTAGTGTTGGTAACACACGTACGTTAAATTTTGAAATTGTTGCGTAAAACTAGTTTTGAATTCTTAAGATTATAAAATGTAGTTACGGCTAACCAGAACCAAACCTTGTCGTAAAGATAATTTGATCTGGATTTAATTTGGGATCGATCGGAAATCGGAATGGATATGAAACGTCTACTCTTGTTTATATCTCATCCTCATCTGTTTCTTTCATGGTGTTGTGACTTTTCTTTTTTTGTTTTGGAGTCTTTCAGAAACAAGATGCATTACGTGGCTAAAAAGTACTTGGAAAACTTGGTTTGCGCTCAGTCAGAGTACCCCCGTTATATCAATGACCACCGACCATCTTTTGCTAACAGACAAGTAACAGTATCATAGCATAATATAATGCCTACACAGCACGACTATATAGGTGGCTTTGCCTATTTTATAAAATAGTTGAGCTTGTCTTATTTATTTGCAAATATTGCAATTTGCAAATGCAAGGGTCTCGGTCGGAATTCGGAATATTCGGATTTGTAGCATGCTGACTTTCAAAAAGAATAGTCAATCATTTAATTGAGGATTACAAGTGCATATGCTGTTTTTATACCTTACATTGTCTTTTTACTTTCAACGGAAAATTACCTCAATTTTCTTTCTATTAAACTGCAATACAGCAAATCAAACTCAATTTAGTCTGCAATTAGACTTATGTAATAGATATTTAATGATTCTGTAAATTACTTTCTTTAAATGATATTTTCAACACAAAATTTACAAATTTACAAATTGCAACATGTAAATAAGTTGTGAAATGTCATATGAAAGTGGCTAAATATTGACCATGAGAGAAATGACGATCGAATGCTTGAACTCTAGAATTGGAATTTCTGGAACAACGAATGGATTACTTGTAGTATGTATTGCTTTCCTTCATCATGATGTTATTGCTGCTGTGGTTTGTAATTTACTTTCCATCATTTATAATGCATATATATACTGGATTTATGGGAATGGAAAAAGCAAGAGGAATTAAATGCGTTTATACTTGCGCTCGGCAGTTGGTAACAGTCAGCAAGTTTAACCTTTACATATATATATCCAATATCCATGAAATATACTTTGAGACAGTTTTAATATTTAAAATAATTCTCTTTAACTGTTAATTTTATTCTACGTATTCGTTAACTTCGTTTATTTGTGACAGTAATGTTGCCTCCCTCAAAAATAAATTACCTTTGTTGTTTAGCATATGTGCTGGGTTTGCGTTGTTTTCTTAATAACCTTCGACATAAGTATATAATTTCAAATAAGTTATTATATGCAACGTTTACGCAAAAGTTAAAAAAATATTCCATTGTACCCGAACTTGTGCTGAATTTCCTCCATAGTGTGTCAAGAACGAGAACAAAGGGTTTCACCTAGTTAAAACTTCTGTATATACATATTGTTCTTACCGATTGTGGTTGAGCAACTTCCATTTCCATTGCTTTGCCTTCGATCTGATATATAATTTTCATGGTTGTAAATCGATAGAAAAACTAAAAAAAAAATGGATACGGAACTACTTAATACAGGTAAAAATTCAATTTATGACTATATTATGAAATGTCCAAGAATTTTACCAATATGCTTTAGTGTATACAGTTGATCCAGTAATCTGTAATATAATATATGTGTAGTTACAACTTCCAAGTTGTGTTATACTTTTTGAATATTTTATGCTTATTTTGAAAATTCTGCTTTTTACTCTCTATACATACATAACATTATCGACTTTTACGGAATTAGGTAGGTATTTCGTTTCGTGCTCACTACATCATGATGACCAACGGTAGTAAATGTGGTTTATCAAAGGAAACAAAATTAAATATTTTTGCTCATAAGGGGTTTGAATTTACTCTTATCTGTATATTAATTTTTAATCCAATGGATTATATTGGCGGATAGAATTCCACCGCGTTCGCTCTTCCTAATTCTGCAACAGTTACCAAATGGCAATGGTATAAATCAATATAAAAATTAAAGCAGGAGTGGTTACCGCTAAAAGTCCATTATTATAGACCGGGTGTCGTTAGAAGAACCAAGCAGACATGATCATTCAACGTTTTAACTAAAATAAAGATTTTTGTAATTAACGCTGTAATATGACCTACCATATACTCCTCTCCGATGTAGAGTAGAGTAGAGAATCTTAGCTATATATTTAATAATATATTATCGTTATTCATTTGTACTACGAAACTCCATAAAAGTCCATTTTACTAACTTCTTAGCTGATAGGTATAAACTACCTGATTTTATGGTCTTTTTTACCAAATAGGATTATTCTGGTTTTAATTCGTACAAATTTAATTAAGTGCATTTTTTGCGTGTAATTCCCTAACTTTTCCATTTTAGTACTCCATTTCAAGACAAAAAGTATATAGTAGTTTAATAATTGTACCCCCATTACAGAATGGACCAAAGATAAAGGTGGCAACATGGGGAAAATGGAAAATGACACAATATATTTTCTAATCCTGTGGTTAATAGCTATGTTTATAACCTTATCCGTGAGTTAACAAATTACACTTACACAAGAAATTAATAAACATGTACGTTTTGAAATACAAAGAATGAAAAGTAATGGTTCTGATGCCTCACTAATACCATACCGTATTTCAGGCAGGAATTATAATAATTATGTATCAAGTGCGCTGCTTCCCTTGTCAAAACAACGGTGTTGGAACTCAACACGACAACAATCATCACAATACACACAGTGGGCATCATCATACAGGTAAAACTGAGTATATAAACTATTTTTTGTGCGAGAAAGCAATAATTGGGTATATAATACTGTATCAGAATTTTATCTATTATGTCTAAAATAATTTACACATAATGAATTATTGGCGTAGATTTTCACACTAATCTACATTTGGACCCTAAAAATATGCGAACATGTATGGTTTGTGGGGAAGTCATGTCTACAGAAGAGGAAGGAGAAATTCATCAATCGTGCCATGATGTGGATGTAATGTGTGTTTAATCTGAATGGATTACGGATTCCGTCTTTTTAAACTATAATAGCAAACAAATTTTTCATGGCAAATTGTATATACGCGTATTATTTTTACCAGTTGCCATTTAATGTTAACATTGCTACCTACAGTAAACATTAGTTTTTACAAATGTGAATAAAATCGGGGTTTAATTTAATTTCGTAGTTCATTTATATTTGATACGGCATAAGGCATTTTTGTATTCGACAACAGTTAGTCTTAAATATTTTTTAACAAACGCACTTTCCTCCACCTGCTTTTTTGCCCTTATTTTTACCTTTATTTGGTTTTTTTGCAGATTGGTTCTTCTGTGCTTTTTTGGAAGTTCCAGCCTTAGTCACGGATTTCTTAACTTTCTTTGCAGATGGTTTTGATGCAGATCTAGAAGCTTTACGTTTAGCTTTCCTCGGTTTTGTTGGCGCCACACCCTTTGATTTCTTGGAAGATGAACCTCCACATCCTTCAAAACCTGAGGATTTTGTAGTTGTGGCACTGGCGGGTTTCTTCTTTGCTGATTTAGGAGCTGATTTTGACTTACTTTTACCTTTAACTTTCCTTTGTTTCCTGATAGACGAGGGGGTTGAAGACGTTTTTGACTTGCCTTTCGATGACGAAGATCCTTTTGACTTCCGTCCCTTCGACTTTTTAGACTTCTCGCCACAAGTACAGACCTTTTTATCACCAGATTGCTTTGACGAAGTTTTGGAAGAAGATCTGCGTTGACTTTTATTTGTTGGCTTACTGGATTTACTGCTAGATGGAGTAGGTTTACTTTTCCCAGTTCTCTTCGACTTTCTTGATTTGGAAGTTGAGCATCCTTGATTTTTCTTTTTGGGCTTGCCGGATTTACTACGACCTGCAGTAAGTCTGCTTTTCCCAATTTTCTTCGATTTTCCTGATTTGGAAGACGAGCTGCGTTGACTTTTCCTTTTTAACTTACCGGATTTACTACGAGATGCAGAAGGTTTACTTTTCCCGGTTTTCTTTGATTTTCCTGAAGATTTGGATCTACAGGTGCAACCTTTGGATCCTTTCAATTTTGTTCTCTTTTGTGTGCTCTTGGAATTGGACGATCTCCCTCGCCTAACCATCTTTTTTCCTGGTCCTGCTAGTTTAGAACGACTCTTACGTTTCAATTTTTTCTGTGATTTGTTCGATTTTGAGGATGACCTTGAGGAAGACTGTTGACATCCATTCATAGATCGTTTTCCACCCTTGGAACCATTGGAGTCTGATCTTGGCTTAGATTTTCCTTTTGAATTTGGTTTAGATCTAGAAGGTCGTTTATTTTGTGAACCAGTTTTTGGGTTCCCTCTTGGACCACACACTGATCGATTCGATTTAGACCCATTCTTCTCCTTGATCCGAGAGCTTCGTCTCAGCTTTTCCTGTAACCGAAACATAAGTAGGTAGTACAAAATATAACTCGTTGCGATTAAATGTGGTAATTACTCGGGGCACCTGTTGCTTGGGTGTGCATGGGCACTTCCTTCTTTGTTTTGGTTTCGGTGGGGGGTCACTTGGACCGCAACTTGCGTCATCTGCTGGAGGAGGATCATTATTACTGCCGTTGTGGACACTTTTAGTGGGTTTCTTTCCCAATGCCATTATAAGGAATATATGCTGCTTCCTGCAATATACTTTTTGTAATATTTATCGCATTTACCGTAATGTAAAACAGTTCCAGTTCCACCGGAAAAATTTGTTCAACATTTGGAGCAGTCGTGGGGTAACATGGGAGTTTTAAATGGATTCATGTAATTTCTATCCCCTTAAAAGTTCATTTTTATCCTCGTTTCCATGTCGAGCTTCGAGCTTTTTCCTTTACCTACCTGAGAAGACTTATCTATAGTTGATAGTGTCGCGACGGTCGCGACGGAAAGCTTCTAGGTACACCTATTATGTAACACCATACCCGCCATTTAAATATTTACATCTATTGCAAACTTTTCAGTATTTAAGTGTGCCATTATAGTAGAGCAAATACCTTGTTGAGATTATTTTTATACCAAGCGAAGGTGACGATGAAGACATACTTATTTGCACTAATTTGCTGTGGAGGATAATTATTTAATGACATTGTATCCCTTTCAATTATACTGTATCTCTTAATTTTCATAGCTTGTAATGAAGGTTGGTTTTAAACATGCCTTGTCTCATAAAATAAATGAAGCTGCAACAGCTTAGCTGCGTAGTATTTTTTTGCTATTTTATCAATTTTCTTCTATTTTCCTGAAATAGAAGACGAGATGTGTTGATTTTTTAAAAACCTATTTTGCACCAATTTTGAGCCCTTGGTCTTACATAAAAAACTGCCCTGGGACCTTTTAAAGTTCCTCCGGTTTCGATTGGTGTCCAAAATAAATGGGAAGTTAACCTTAACCTGCGACGGTGACCCCCCATAACATCCCGAAAACAGGATTTTAAAATATCTTCCCGTTCTCGAGAAAACTCTCGGACTGACGGACGAACAACGCAAAACCAAAATAGACATTATAGGCATTTATGTAATTGAGGATCACAGTTTGCATTGCGTTGTCGCTTTATTTCTTTATTGAGTAAAATTAATAAAAAAAATGTTCCTTAATTTTCTTTTTATTATTGCAACACAGCAAATCAAAGCCAATATTTACAAATGCAACACACGTATAATCAACGACGTTTAACCCTTCTCCGGCCGAACCGGCCACACCTGTGGCCATTTTCGCATAACAACAAAAA
>JAHZNE010002185.1:0-44678 GCA_027744055.1 Callyntrura sp. NNG-2020
CAATTTGTATGTCACTGAATTCAGCAGGTCGTAAACTATAAGTGAATACCAAATTCATCACTTTTCCGGTCTTACACCCAAGTACTGTTCCTTGTGAGTTGCATTGCTCCTGCAGCCAATTCTAATGATATCTAGCAACAGTTTAGTGGTTTCTGCAGTTTTCATCCATTGTCACGAATGAAGAAAAACAAGTCATATTTCCCATTTTCTCGAAGCGAAATAGAACTGTGAATGTATTTCGGCAGAATCTTTTGTTTTCACTTTCCCTTTTGTGCTGTTGATTATAATGGAAAGTGTGAAATTCATCACTTGAAATCACAAGGACTTCCCCAACGTCGCTTCATTTGTGGCTCCTGCCCGTGAGAAGCAGTCTGTCTGACAGGATGTGATCAAGGCATGGACGGCAATCGTAAATATTTCACATTCATTTTCGTTAGCTCCTTACACTTTCCATTTGGGTAAGTCTAGATGGGATTGAAAAGTCATAATGACGCCCAAGATGCGTGATGTTATTGATACATTTATTTTAATATAAAATGGGACAGTTGTACTGAGGGCCTTCTAAGTCTTTCTACGTAGAATGTAGAGAGCTAATCCGGGTATAAGCATGTCCCAGTTTCTAAAGCATGTTCATTTTTGCCGTCCCTTTGAATAACAATTCCGTATCTCAGGGTTAATAGAATACCTTTGTTGTATGAGGAACTTGTGAGTGAACCCAAAACCCCACATCGAGATATCCTTACAATGACCCTTCTGCAACCAATAAAATGATCATGCTATCCACACGAGAAAAACACAGACAGGATATGGTCACGCGTAGTGTGACAAAAATAGATTATGCAGGACCCAAACATGGCTTTGTTTGCAAATGGAAGCAGATGCACGAGTAACATCATTTATCAGTATATATCTTTACTGCAAATGTTACGAACAATTGAAAACATTGACATATCAGGAATCAGGAGGAATGACGAGAAATTGATCCTGTCCGCCTAAGTGGTTAGTCTTCACAATGCCACTTCATAACAAATAATGCAACATTATAAGGATGAAAATGTTCTAACTCTAACTGGAAGATAAGAAGCGACTGAAGCCCATAACACACACGTAGCTTGTCATGAAAATCAAGAAATAAAATGTATTACATTTGAGAATAGTGATTTATAAATAATTTTAGAAAAAATGAAGATGCATATGTGAGCTTATTATAGATGTATGCCAGTATGTGAATACAGGTCGAAGAAGCAGGTCAGTCAGAACTTAAGTGGATCACTTATATGAGAACTATTGGAAGTTCTTCCACGGACGTTCAAAACCGCAACTTAAAAATGGTAAGTTGTTTCAATGGGGTATTTCAGTGCTTTTTAAACTGTCTTCTTTCATTGTTTTTGTCTGTCAGTGATTATTAAAATTCAGTTTAATACATAGTATTGATATTAAGCAGTTTTATTTTATTTTGTTTGTAAGGATATTGTTATCAAACTACTTGTGCTGACTGTCTGGTGTTCAGTACTTCTTCCCAAATTTGCAAATTCGCAAGGATATTATTACAAGCACAAAGACGTAAATCAATACGAAATTCGGAATGGGAAGTATCGACTTATTCCAACAACAACTCGCCCTCCAACCCTGATTGAAACATTTTTCCCATGGACCGGTAGTGCGTACAACTCAGTCAGGACCCCAGAGGAAGATGCCGCCATTTTGAGCAGCCTTTCTGATCCAGCCCCGGTTGATGCCAGCACTACTTTCTCTACATCAGGAAGTGAAAATGACGGTTTAATGTCCTGGCTTTCTATACCTGGATTTGGAGCAACATCCGGAACGACATCCTTTGCCGAGCAGCAGCAATCACTATCGCTGCAGCCGTCCAATTATCCCGCTCCGATGCAAAATTATAATAATATACCAATGCCCGTGTACGGAGCTGCCTCTCAGAATGAAGCCGTTGTTGTACCATCACCTATTAACGATAATCAGCTTGGTATATATGGTGCCTCCTCGCAGCAACCCTTTTCACCCTCGTTGCAGTCACAGCCCCCTCAATCACCTCAGTATCCAACGGCATCTCAGTATCAAAATGCACCTCAGTATCAACCTGTACCTCAGCATCAAACGGCATCTCAGTATCAAAATGCACCTCAGTATCAACCTGCACCTCAGCATCAAACGGCATCTCAGTATCAAGCGGCGCCTCAGTATCAAGCGGAACCTCAGTACCAAACGGAACCTCAGTATCAAACGGCACCTCAAAGTTATATTCCCTCAGAAATTCGTAATAATGTGAATCCTACTTTCCAGTTTCACCAACAAGTAAAAGATTCAATTCCAATTCCATCCCCATCTCTACCATCATTTAATCAGGCAATGTTTCCTTACCCTGCTGGCGGAAATTTGGACTTTGTTAAAAGTACGACTGAAAAATCGCCCTCCATTATGGAAGTAATTTCTAACTACTTCACATTTGGAAAACGAAGTGACTTAGATGAAGAGGATTTGAGTAATACTGATGTTGTTGAAGCTAGGAGTATGACCAGTGATGATGAGTTTGACATGGAAGATCACGTTAACTTAGACGATATGCAGATGGAGGTGGAACTGAAAGGAGCTCTAAGTGATGACGACTCCTCAGGTTCTTCCACACCAACCGACGGCAAAGCATTCCCTTGTCCGAAATCAGGTATCTGGAGATGGAACGGTGAGGTCTGCATAGCCGTTGGTCCTGTTCCCGTTTGGGCTTGTAAGCCTAACGATTTAATGGTTTCTGGAAAAATTGCTATTTGTAGAAACAAGATTTATTTTTCCCCTAAAGTAATCAATAATGGCAAAACAGTAAATGAATCATGAACATCGTGCTGTTAGATGTATATTGTACATACATTGTACATGCTCCACTGACGTTAACTCGGGTGGTGAATGGGTCTATCGTGCGTACTTAGTTTGTAGTAATTATTTTTTATTTAATATTTTTTTAAACAATCTATGTACTAAAATATTCCCAAACTTTAAGCAGCATGAAAATAATTTTGGTAGCAAATTTTGCCTTTAAAAATATAGGTTTATTAAAAAAATAAATTGGGGGCATCGCTATATCCGTTCTTTGAAAATTTTGCATGTAATGTGTGCTTGAAATAAACTTCATTTAAAAAAATCTTCATCACTTAAGTGTCTTAAATTAGCATGAAAAACAAGGCTGGGTCGCTGCTGCTGGGCGCATAGTTTATCATATACAACTTCAAACTAATTCTAAATATTTTGTGGTCGCGACTCGCAAGCGAGTATAGATGATACACTTCTACTATGACTTGGCTAAACAAGCCGCAGCCGGTTGCATTGGTTAGGTGAGTTTACTTTCACTTCCACCTTCGCACAAATACATGGAAAAAATTAACACATACCATTGCAAGCTTAATCGTTTACGTACTACAAAGAATCGTAACCATTGATGGAAACAAACTCATCAAAATTGATCGTTCGTTCGTAACTGGACTTGGCTCGCAACGTACCTCAGAAAGTGTACCAATACCAATGTTTCCACTCCAGCAAAACAAAGGAAATCCAGCATCATCATCATACTGAAAATCAGGCAGATATGAACAAAGTGCTCATATTGTACCGCAAATCACAGTTGCGATTCACAACTAATTTCGTAAATCCGCACATATAATCAAATTAAACCATTGTGTGTGTTACGTTAATGCGTTTGCGTTGCCAGTTGGGTAACATCTGTCAAATTAACTTTGATGATGAGGAGCTTCGGAATATATGCAGAGTTCATTGATTCGGCTTGCCCTTATGATATCAAACAGAAGCGTGGGTGCTGGTTTATGGCTCTTTGCTCTCTCACTCTCAGATGATGATAGATAATTCCAGACCAGCAGTATGACAGCGTTGGTCACGATTTTGTAAGTAAAAACGAAGCTATACTCTTAGCTTGTGGTTGTGGTACAAGTTGTGATGTTATATTTCATTTTTACATTTGATAAAGTAATACTTGAACTTCATTGAATACTGGGAAACAAATCATATACGGCATTTTATTCATATCCAGTAGTGGTCATCACTTACTTTCATGGTGGTAAAGGTAAAGATTCTGTAGTAAATAAAAATCATGAGCACTGTCATGTGCCTTGATGATAAATATGTCTATATTCGCGCACATATTACTGCCTAACAAACAAAATGCAGGAGTGTCATGTAAAGGACATTGCAGCAAAAATAACAAAATTAGTTGATTACTTTCAAGTAGGTAGCAGGCAGATATGTATTGTGTATTGTGTTCTATGTCTATTTCACATGATCCATTAAAGAATATTGTTTTGATTTTGAAACCCCAACCTTGTCAAGTTATTTGAATCTACAGCTTTAAGATTTTAGAGTTTCTCTTAAACAAAGGCTTTTCTTTACATGATGACGTTATTACAAAGGAGGTATATGTTTATTATTCCTATATTTTGCAGTTATGTTGTCTTCTTGTTCCCATTCTTTTCGTTCGTGGGGGGTCAGCGATTGATTAAAGCTCAGAAACCGTATACTATTGTAGACATAGGAAATATAATTGAAGTTGAAAGTGAAAACGATATAGATTTTAAGGGACAAGTAGACAAAATTATGGCAACGTCGTTTAAGGACAAAAATATGATAGCAAGTGCATCCGTTAAAGTTGGAGAAAGCATGAGTGAGTTAAGTAAACCTCACGTAAAAGCACGTTTGCCAGTAGTCATCAATACTTGGGGTTTCACTGAAGGAGCGAAGTCGGGTAATAATCGATGAAACACCTAATAGATTTTATGTCTATAACTTTTTATGATTACTAATGACAAACCTTGCGAATTATGTTTAGCATGGGAAGTGCTTTCTATGGGAGGAAATGCTCTTGACGCAGTTGAACAAGGATGCTCAAGATGTGAGGAACTGCAATGCGATGGAACTGTTGGATTTGGAGGTGTTTCTATTATATATTGATCTCTAGACATTTGATAACTAATAAGTACTAAAGCAAGACATAGACTAGATTGAAACTTTCACATCTCGTTGTAAAACCGACATTTGATACCTCTTAAGGCTCTACTCCTTCATTGATTTCAAATGATAAACAGGAAAGACGTCCAGATATAAATCGATTTAATCATGATACTATTAGTATGGTAGCTATTGATAGCAATGGTAGAATTGCTTCCGGTACTTCCTCCAATGGAGCCAGGCACAAAATTCCTGGGTAAGATATTGTTATGCTTAATGGTGTTCCGTTGTTTTGTTATGCACAAGAATGTTAATTTTTACTGTCATGTTATAACAGGAGGGTAGGAGATGCTCCCATAACTGGGGCTGGAAGCTACGTCGACAGAAATGTTGGTGGTGCTGGTGCTACGGGTCAGTTTATAGTTAATTGAAACATTTTCAAAATAATACATTAATGTGTAACTTAGCATAATGATGTCATGTTCAGTTCATATCTAACTTGTGTTTCGATAAAAAAATTAATTCATGCGTAATATATGATTCAACCTTAAATATGATTTCATGTTTCACTGAAATTTTGCAGGTGATGGGGACATTATGGCTAGGTTTCTGCCGAGTTTACTCACGGTGGAGGAAATGCGACGAGGAAAAAGTCCAGCGGAAGCTGCTCAATTTGCAATTTCCAGAATTGCATCATATTTCCCAACGTTCAGTGGAGCAATAGTTGCTGTCAATTTAGAAGGTGAGCTAGGAGCAGCTTGTCATAATATACCAAACGGGTTTCCATTTTCTTATGTTCGGGAAGGTGTTGCGGATGTGAAAGTTGATATTGTCCCTTGCTCGTAAAAGTGTTCTTAATGTTATTTTTCATTTCTTTGAAATGTCCAATTTTATATGTAAATAATATAATACCTTTTGTCATTGTTCTGTTTATTTCCAATTGTTTGTAAATACCTCAATAAATGAGCAAAGCGATCAAATAAAACGATTACTAACAGAATTTGTAAAACGTGAAGAAATAAAACAATGCATTCAAAATATTTCAAGTGTATCCCTCCATCCAGTATGCTTTCCAAAAAGCGGCGTGAAAGGGTCCACCCATTCCTCAGTTACATATTTTACGCACCCCGCCTTGTAGTCTCCTGCAGGGTCGTAATTCAGACCAGGGTTGGAAGCTGGCGCATGCCAATACGGCAAGCAATATGCAGTTTTATTAAACTGATTCAATAATGGATTGATTGCATCGAGTCTAACATAATGTAACATAAAGGGCAAATATTAAATGCATAGTTAAACTTTCATGAGAAACAATTTAACTTAAATATAAACTTGCTTTGATCTCCCTGCTATGTCGTCAGGAATTTCATATTGTTCCTCAAATAGTCTGTTAAGCACAACTATCGAATAAATTATCGGTTCACCAACCTATAAAATAGCTTTTCTGTACTAATATAATCCACTGCTGGGAAAAGTCTTACCTTCCCCCAATGAATTTGGAATACGTTGGTCTTCTTATCCATTTTCTGTATAATGAAAAACTACGAGCGGCGGCCACGCACCTATCCAAAGCTTTACCAAACTTGTCAAGATTAAACATTTGGTAAATGTACTTGTACCCTTGGAATGCCAATCCTGGATAAAACCTGTAGTATTCAATAAACTTAACATAGGTTCATACCAAACAGCATACCAAAAGTTATATAGAGAGAGCTGTGAAATAAAATATAGCCATCGTACAATCCTGCTGACAAATCGAATTCATTTCGTTTTTCACAAACACTTGAAACGATTAATGATGAACTCTTGATCTATAAACTATAATAAATAGTTGTGATCTGCATTTGTACATACCATCTGTGCTGTATCCAGCGATTGAAAAATCGCTCCATTTTCTGTTCGAAGATGCTGAAACCTAAACTGTTTTCTTTGAAATGTCTGGCACAGTAGTAATGCGTAAACATCACGGTTTTCCAAGCAGTTTCCACAACTAGGTCCAATTCGGTGACATTGCTCCTCAATGAAACAGGAAGTTTAGCCATTATTGTTCGATTAAGGCTGGTGGTATTTGTTTTGAATTCGTAGTTAACACCTAAAAACTAATACAAATCAATAGGTTTAACTGTCATTTTAAACTCGATTGTTATCCATGTTGTATGCATTGTGTATTTAAACACTTATACACAACAACAAATAGGGAATTTCAAACTTTTTATTTCACCTTTCCCTCGGCACATTTGTCACCTGTCGTGTTAGCATACTTGAAAGTCATTGGTCTAGAGTCTTTAAGACATGTAGCTAGAATGTCTCCAATTTTGCTTGTATCCGACATGTCCCCGGGTTGATGAAACGGATAATGAAAGAAACTTTCATTTACAGCGATGCGGAACATTCTGTGCATTCCTATTAAAACTGTTGTTGGCAGGTCTGTTTCTGGACATACTTTATTTATAATTGTTCTGGCCTTTTGTAACAATCTGTAGTCAGCATATTTTACTCGGGGAGAAGCTTCATTTTTGATTGATGACTTGAGGTTTAAGCGTATCATTCTCTTTGTCTGCTCCTGCAGTTCTACCATAGTTCTGTTGCTTAACACGTACTCCCTGTCAACAGATCGTTGTAGCTCCGGGATTTCCTCAGGAAGTGATTGGTTAGCGGTAGCTTTCCAACCCATTTCTTTAAGTTCTTCCTGGAAGTACTCATCAAACACTGGATCAACATAGTCAGGGGCAAAGCTATTGCTTTGTCTCGTATTTAGAAACAAAGCCTTAGCTGATGGACATTCCGTTGAGCATTTGTTGCTGTCTGCATCAAGTACCCAAGAAGGGGGCTTGTTAAAGGGTTTGATCATGTCGTCTGAAGAAATGAGAGAACATTTAATATAAAATCAAAAAGTGGTCCAGTATAATAATACACCAAATTTGTCTACTTGCCTGTTAGCGTCAGTCCATCATATAAATTATATCCAGCATCATACTCCGTCCTTGATAGGTCTTGGTTGGGATATGCAAAGCATTGTCTCTTTTCAAAAAATGGCAGCTTTGGAACAAAATATTTGAATGACAAGGGACGAGACTGGTTTCCTTTATGAGAAAGACAAAATCTTCCTGACATGGATTCTATTCCTCTTTCGCGGAATATAGCCCCGATGTGCTGATGATAATCTGGATGGAAATGTGTTGCTTTGTTCGACATTGTTACCACTTGGGGAACACTTTGAATATATTCCATTCCCGTTGTTCCCACAAAATGGTAGGGCATAAAGGCATTTTTGTACCATCCTATTTGCTTGATGTATTTTACCTTGAATATGGGCAGAAAATCTCTTTTGTCAAAATGTGTGTACTTTTTCTCGTTATTTGAATAGATTAAATAGAAAAGTGAATAAAACATGACGAACATCTTTGTTGATGTTAAAGCAAGATCCATCTTTTGCTACAATAATGCGAGCAGTGTGATCACACCAGCCACGTGCAAAAATCCACCTACAAACATTTAGTTGTCACTTGTTATGCTCCAATAAAAAATAATTTATTGTAAACCATAGAAAGTTGAGATCGTTGCACTTACACTCCGTGTCCACAAACACAACCAACTTTTATCGGGTCTTTAAACCAATACCCGGCTGGACAATCATCTTTCCCTGTGGAAACAGCCCCAACGTATTTACCGCCGGGTTGGCATATTCGTATCCATGCAGCAGGTCCTTTGAATTCATCTTTAGACATGGGAAGAGATTCAGCTACTGCATCAGTTCTGTTTCCATTAGTCGTTCCATTTCCTTCATCATCACCTTCTACTTGATCGAAATCCAAAAACACTATAAATGTTGTTCCTATATAGAATAGTGTTGTAATGGATTTCATGCTGGAAATTAATCGTATTACAATATCCACTTCTTAGGATTTTGTGTGTATACTTCTAAGTTGACGGTTACGAATACACATTTTAAGTAAGGAGATTGATTGATTACACAATTATATTACCACAATATAAACTACTAACAAAAAATAAGTAATTTATTATAAATGTGAATTATTTACTTTATGACGCGACGTAATTAACCTAATAAACCTTGATATCCCTTTTTGGCCTTCCATTCATATAAATATCTTATTATATTTAATTTTTTAATTGATACAAAAATTGAGCAATACTAAACACTGATGAATAAAGTTAACCTTGAGAGGGTTGATTCGATTTGAATTGTGTAATATGACGCATTTCCTATCTCATTTCATTTTCAGTTGTCAGCTTTGTAAGCAGTAGTTTCGCATTATTCACAATTCACTAATTAGTGCATTACTAATAATTAATATCTAAAACGATAAAAAGCATAAAAAACGAGGACTTTAAAAATATAGAAGTCAAATTTTCCCCTCTTTTTACGACATTTTCAGTTTACCTATCTAGAACCATCCGTTTTTTTAAGATGGAAGAAACGTATTGTTGTGCATTTTTGCGTTTATTGCGGTAATTATGTTTAACAATTTTTGACAAATGTATGTACGCAATACTTTTTTCTACAGTACATTATGCATACGAGAATACATATGCGTACGATCTGCAGTATTATTCGAAGAGACTTTATAATAGTGTTGGTATAACTAATAGTCGCATATAACCCCAGATGCTTGAAAGAAATTTTCTCGTTCTGCCTGCAATTCCTTTAGACATTGCTGTTTGTGAGTTCTTACTTAAAATGTCAAAGCAAAATATATGGCGTATACGAACGGATTAAAGCAAAATGATGCGGGCATTGCTGTTTTGCATAAAGTTTTATAATATATATTCCCGATTATATATATATAAAAACAAATAAAACCACTTATTGCGTGGTATCGTTGCAAAGTTCATATTTTTTATCTCTTGCATGAGGCTATGGTATATTTAGCTATTTGTAGAATGAAGCTTACAATACAACTATGACCTATTACATATATTCCTGTACCGCCATGGCCCACTATACCATAGCCCTTTTATTCACTAGAACTACCGCACAGCACACCAACAATTTTATGCATCTATTTGAATATATATTAAGTCAATTATTTTGTTATTATTTTACTCCGGAAAGTGCAAAAAGTAAGGATACGTGAAGATTTTTCTGTTCCACTTTAGGTAAATTTAAATAATAAGTGAATCTTTGTCTGCCATATATGTACATGCTCTTACAGAAGTCTATTCTAAAAAACATGGTTAAAAGTGAAAGTTATCGGGTGTTGTTATATTGTAGTGCTTTACTTCCTCCCTGAACAATAATAATTTGAATACCATATGTCTTTATGAGATGTCTGGATGAATATACTCTTTTGTTGATGTGTAAAAAATGATGACTTATGACCCACATGGGTGAATGCTCGCTCATATATATTGACCCAGAAACTTACATAACAATATGAATAGTAATACCAAACTATCTAACACAACACGTTCTTTCGGCTATACACGGAGTCTCCTGCATGCTGTTTTATGATAAAAATCAATAGCTACAGCTGCGTAGAACTCAGGCTTGCCTTTTCTTAGCACAACCCCATTCAGACTAACTGCAAGTATTGCATAACACATTTGACAACTTTCAATGCACTCAGGAGCTACTTTGCTGCAATTTAATGTTATTTGCCATGAATATTTTTCTAGTTTTATCATTCTGTTTTATACAAGTTAAATATGTATAAGTGCCAAACTCCCACTGCCCCTTTTCCCGATGTGGATCAAAGAAAGTCTTCACTTTCTCTGGATTCACCTGACACAGCTCCATCAGCTCCTTTTCCTGACAGCCCACCCTTTGAAAAACCTGTGACACAAATAGAATTGACAATTTCGGCAAGGTTGTTTGTTTGTTTCACACACATTGTATACCATGTTGAAGTGATTTTAAAACAAGAATATATATTGACAGTAAGTAGCTTTTTAATTTCTACTTCACAGGTCTTTACTGAACCTGGATCAACTGACAAGGTCAGATCCACTGTGCGTTGTATTTTTGCAAGATTCCACGACCGCTGAAGAATGGATAGAATTAACAAGAACGGAATCCATTAGAAATGACTTAAACCCAGAATGGAAGACAAAGGTTACAGTTGACTATATGTTTGAAGAGAAACAGGTAAAAATGTTTTTGAACTTTCTCCATTTCCCCAATAATGTGCATTATAAGAATGCAATATCAATCGGTTCTGTATAATCATGCTGGTATAATTCCCCATCATTAACTGTCATAGATGTTAACATTCATGATTTTTGACAAGGACTGCACCAAATACTCTCTTGAGAATCACGACTTTTTAGGAACGCTAGAATGTAGTATTGGCGAAATTGTGTCAGCCCCAAACTCAAAGGTACAAAATATTTTTACAGAGACTCTATCGTTTTAAATTGAATGAAGTGTGACTTGCGAGTCTTCTGGCTGAAGAGAACAATGACTAAATATATGTAGTAACTAGTAACATAACTTTCAGTTGACAAGACCTCTGAAGCTTCCATCGATTCACGATACGGCAAAACGTGAATCAACCATAAGTATAGTTGCGGAAGAGGCTGGCGATTGCAAGAAATTCATTACTTTTGGCATTAAATATTCTGCAATGAAGCGTTCAAAATACAGTGGTGTACCTATATTTAAGTCAGGCGTCACAAGAAAGGCTTTTGTCAATATCTCCAAACACCTTACTGATGGCAGCTGGATTTTGCTGCACCGTACAAACACAGTTATGTTAACGGATGAGGATGCTACATTTCCGCTTGTGAACTTGCGCTACTCATCATTATGCAAAAAAGGAAATTTTGAGATGCCAATACGATTTCAATTACACCAAATTAAACACAGTTTCAGAGGAAAAACTTCTAAATTAATCGGAGAAGCTTTCACAAATTTTATTGAACTAACAGAAAGTAATTACATATTGCTTGTAATACACTTACTTGCGCGTGCGTGGTCTGTTCGGAATGATAAGTTGCTTTTCATACAATTGTTTCACAGGCGTGGATAAAAATCCAATTTTGAATATGCATCCAATGGATAAACCACATTCCAGTGTAGAGACGGAGTGTGACAAGCTAGAAATTTACGATTTTAAAATTGAACAACAAAAAACATTTATGGACTACATACACCGAGGGCTGGAAATTAAACTTTCTGTGGCCATTGACTTCACGTGTATAAATTCATTAACATTTTATACGAACATCCAGTTTTGTTATTGCTTGTATGAATAAATTAACCCCTTGGATGTATCTTTGTGTAGCTTCCAATGGAGAACCAACATTACATTCATCTCTACATTATAAGCACGGAAGTAGAGATAACCCTTACGTGATGGCGCTGAAAATAGTTGGTACATGATATATCATGTATTGTCAGTGACTGGGGATAAACATAAATTAAAATAAATTCAGCAAAATATTCGAAAAATTATTTTTTTAAATAGGAGAAATTCTTGAGGATTACAGTTCCTCAAAACAATTTTACGGGTACGGGTTTGGTGCCAAAGGTTTCCCCATTGCCAATAGAGTAAACCATAAGTTTCCGTTAAACTTTAAAGAAACCAATCCATTGTGCCAAGGTATCGAAGGGGTTGTAAGCTCTTACTATCGAGCCCTTCGGCGAGGTGCAGATTATACTTTAATAAATGTAACGTTGTAAGAGAAAAGTAAAATGTTGGTAATAAAGTAACCTTTTGTCAATTCAGTTAAGCTGTTTGGCCCTACTTGCTTTGCCCCAATTATCAGAGAAGTAACTGAAATTGCCAAACGTAGTAACATGGAAAAATCGTGTACAGACGAGTACTACGTCCTGTTAATCTTAACGGATGGAGTTGTTTGCGGTAAGATTGTTTTCGTCTTCAATCCTCAAAAAGTGCAAGCTATACTGAATTGTATCCAATTTTAAGATCCCGAAACAACAATGGATGCCCTTGTTCGTGCGTCAGAGACTCCTTTGTCTGTAATTATCATTGGTATTGGAGATGATGATTTTACAGCAATGGAAAGATTTGATAGCGACGACAAATTATTAAAAAGTAGATCGAAAAAATGTGCACGCAGAGACATTGTTCAGTTTGTCGGTATGTAATGCTAAAAATTTAAAGCAAAATATTGCGCTTATAACCCAAGAGCTTATTAAAATAACTAATATAAAACACTGTGTTTAATATTTTATTAATATTTTGCCTGTTTATCGCTATACAGAATTACGGAAATTCGTTAATTTCAAATCTGTAAGGCCAATGAGTGCAGGGTCAAAGGTTGCACTTTCACGAGCAGTATTAGCGGAGCTACCACAGCAAGTAATTTCGTGGATGAATTCATGTAAAAGTTAAGGAACATGAAGGATGACGAATGGCGAGAACCTCCTGAGAAGATGTATTATTTACTTGTGCTTTCACAATCACAATACCAGTTCTTAGAGGGACAGGGTGGACAATACTTTTTAAAAGTAATTACATTTTAATAGGCTAATTTCTTAAACTTCCTCTTCATCTGTCTACGTGGACTTCAGCAGCCTCCACGGTAGATACCCGTAAATTGCGCTATTAGCGAATCCAGTAATCTAAACAAAAGTTTAATTTTTGCGAGTTTTAAAGGTTGAAGATTTTAATTTGATTGAGCTAATTAAAAAATGTTACCATTGCAACTATTCTTATTCCAAATTTGCCCACTTTACTTCCATGTCTAACTATTGAGACCATGAAGAAAATGTCCGTGACTAACAGGATCACACATGCACAAACGTGGTATATTATATCCTACAACAAAATTAATTTTTGCTTTAATTTACTTATACGTATTCATTCATTCTACTAAATCACCAGTATATCTAAGAACTATTTCTTATTAAACTGTCTTCCTGGTCACGTGACCACTTACATATTTTGTATGAGAATCTTCGATTACAAAAACGCCAAACATAATTCCAAGTACCCAAGTTAGGGACAGGAAAAAAAATATAACGACAAAGGCCAGATAGGCCTGATCTCGGGAATCATCATGTACATACGACATAGCTATGAAAATCAAATCTAATAGTCCTAGTACCTATAAGAAGTTCAGTTTTATTTTCAAAATATTAGATAAGATTATATACGCTTAGCTTTTTAAAATATTTATTACAAACAGCAAAATGTGCATTTGTATCTTACCACCGTGACTATTTTCAGCCTACCTATAAAATCGAAAAATATATCTGGATTGAATGTGAGTTGCATCTTTTCTTCTAGCAGTTGTAATAATAAAAAATCTAATACAATATTCCGCTCTACAATGTTAAACTCCAAAATTTAAATCTAAACGCTTAATAAATACACTATATACAAAACAACTGAGCTAAAACAATGTTTATGAACCAGCACGCACCTAACAATTTACAACTGAAGTTTTGTCACTTGGCTTTTCATGGAAAAAATGTTCCAGCACTCTGTATCACATATTCTCATTATTTCCACTGTGTAATGGGTCAACAGCTTCCTTTACTAAATGCGTCAGTTGGTGCGAACAAGAGCCGCTCTAATCTTATCTAGTAATAGTGATAATGGGAGATAATACGATTAGTCTAATTGATGCAGCAGTAAAGATAGAGTGCTTTTTGTTTTGGGTATGTGTAGGTACCAATGAAATATTACAAACCAACGAGCTTGATCAAATCCTCCCCGCGGGAAAACTTTTTGTTCTTCATACATTTTTTGTCGTTAAAAAGTCAGTATGTGGATGTGTCGCCAAAAAACAGCGCAGCGGTATGGGCATAAGGCGATAATTATAAATGGAGATAATTTTCAGTTGCACTGAAGGGAATAACTAAAATAGTATAATATAGAACAACTATGTTCCGCTGATAAAACAAAAAACATCTATATGAAGACAAGCTATTTTGTACGCAAAACCGAAATTTAAAAAAATCGAGCTATGGTAAGTCTCGTTCAGCTAGTTGAAGACTCTTGTGGCTGTGGTTGCATGTATTCGTCCAGTAATCAAATGGGATGCATGTTTTAATATAATATTATGACAGAAACTGGTTGTTTTATCAGTAGAACATAGTTGCTCCAAATAATACTATTTTAGTTATTCCCTTTAGTGCACAGAGCCCACTGCAAATTATTTCCATTTATAATTATATCCTTATGCCCAAACCGCTGTTTTTTGGCGATACGGCTTGCCTATAATCACTATTTGAGCTTATTCTGCTGCTCTTTTTTTTGAAAAATCCGCCATCACATCACCAACCTAACTTTGAACCTCATGGTATGAGCTAATTTTATAAATAGTAAATGTTTATCATAAATACCTCTAAATTAGCAATGGATCTTCTCCAGCTGCAGTTGCAAGGTTTTTTTTAAATGCAGAGGTTTCAGTGTTTTGAAAATTGAAGCAACAAAACTCATTCGTGAATAATGATTCATGTTATTTTAAACATAGTTAATGTAACGACATCGGAAAACATTAACATATAAAAGAAAGGTGAGCTAAGTACCATAGCCAGATTATCAGAGCAGGACAGACAACCCAAATATCACCAAGCTTTTAAGAGTATACGGTAGTTTATGTAGGTGGTTATTGTGTTTGTTTGTGATGAATGAATACTGAATGCCAAGGCACATGACAATTATTCAATTTTTCAGTTTAAATGGTGCCACATTAACGGGCACTGAAATGATATAAGCGATGTTACACTTAACTATATACTTACATTCATATTTTTAGCTACCGCTTACCACCTCTATTTTTGTACACACCGGTATTTTTAAATGAGTTTTTATCCTACATTTATTTCGATAATATCATTCCAGGACCATGCAGTTTGAACATCGTAGTTAACAATGTGCACAAGTATATTGATTAACACCAATTTGAATAATATAACACCAATTTAGTTGGTAGTTATGTAGTGTTTACGTAATTTACATGAGCTAAAATAATGTAGCTTCTGTCCATGTTTACATGTCACAGAATATCTTATGATATGACCGGAGAAATGAAATATTATATCGTTACAGTTTAATAACTTTTCAATTTTTGTCAATGTATAAGTGTATAAGAGGCATTTCTGCATGAAAGATGTTGTCCTCTTAGGATTTCATACAGACATCCCTGCTGCATCTTGTCAAGCGGGAGCGCTTTGATTAAATTTCTTTATAGATTTTCGTTTTGCGTACAAATAGCGACGCCTGTACTTTACCTTTACTCGCTTGTCCACGTGAGTCCAACGGTGGCCACATCTTTTAGCTAGACGGCATAAATTTCCTCGGTGTGTCTAGGGAAAAAATAAAGAGACGAAATCAAACAGCCACACTCATTACATAATTTCATTTTTGATTTGGAAATTTTTGGATACTCTAGTTTCGATGATTGTCGTGTACCTTGAGATAATCAAGATAGTATCGAATGAATGCATTAGGAGATTTATTTTTGGTACATGCTGGCGCACCCATATTGTTGTTAGGATGCATGAGTGAAATCCCTGCAATAACAGTAGAATTGCTTGATGTCCTGCATTGACCCACGTTTAATCCGGAACTGCTGGTTTTCTTGCAGTAGATTGCCTTGTGCATACATTGCAGATCCATCTTTCTCTTCTTCTTTAAGTCATCAGGTTTAGGACATCCAGGTAGGGTAAGAATGATAATGCTCATGTTATCTCCACTGCCCTGCCATTGTGGTAACGTAGAATATTTTTTTTATTTTAAAACAGTTTGATCATGACTCATAACATATCAAGAGTATGGATGAGTCTTACTATTTTAAGACAGTGGTCAACCACATTGTTGCAAATCTCCTTCAGCTTATCTGTTCTTGTCATTTGCGTTTTTATAAACGAAAGTAGCTCACAGTTTGTCATAACGTCGAATATTCCATCACAGGCTAGAATAAGAAACTCATCTATTTGATCATCTCTCTCTATTATGGTAACATCTGGCAGGGGAATGACTTTTTGGTCACATTGTCCTTTGTCGGCATTATCCTTGTATTCAAAATCTCCCAATGCCCGAGATAAGGCCAAGCTACCGTCCACCCTGAAAAATAATATATATTCTCCACCTTTTTAACCGTTTGCAAAATGTCTTAAAAAACTACGTACAGCGAAAGTAAAATGTTCTTAGAATAAAAGGAAATGATGTTTTATGTCCTCAATCACCTATTCCTTATCACGGTACCTCCCCCGCATTCAATTCGCCTTCTCTCCTCTTTCAAAGTAGGCTTGTGGTCAGTCGTTGCAAAGTGAACTTTATTCTCTCGACAAAGAATTGCACGAGAGTCACCGCAATTTGCGAAGCAAAAATGAGAGGGTGTAACAAAAACACAGACTGCCGTGCTACCGCTTTCGTCGTCTATTTTTTTACTCTTTCGCATAGTGTCATCTAATTCCAGGAAACCCTTTATAATACTGTTTTTCAATACCAATTGTTTTGTTGCGTCCATCCCATTTCCATCATTTAAACTATCCGGCATAGATTTTGAAATTCGTTGTAATAAGTTCTTGGAGGTATATTCGGCAACCTTCTTTCCCCCATGACCATCAAAGACCCCTAAGAATGCACAATCTTTCATGTGGCCTGGCAACTTTAATGACACGCGATGGGAGTCTTCCATAGTTTTGCGCCAACCTTGCATGGAAGCCACTGCAGACCGAAATCCACCATGTTTTCTACATGCATTTTTCTTTTTTGTAACCGGCATTCGTAATTTCCCCATTTTACTGTTTAAATTACAGACTAATGTGAAATACAAGTATCTTGTCGTACTAAGTAAACCAATGAATTGGCGATTACTTAGCTCACAAATATGATATGAAGTTCATCGGGTGAGTTTATCTTTTACAAAAAAGTTTATATTTACAAACGAACAGTCAATCAAAGAACGCAAAGAATTTATTGCCAAATCATGTAAGCAGTTTCATGATTAGTTTTCATAGGCGGTGAATGATGACGTTTTGATGATCCTATGGATCTTTATTTTTTATTCATGGGAAAAAAACCATGACGCTGTCTCCATTTTTAGTTTATTTTGGGTTCACATCAGCGAGGAAAACATATCATTAGGTTGATGTTGATGGTGAACTCGGTGAGCAATCATCAAAAACCTTGCCCATGCATATCATCACTAATTACTAAGGACTGCCTGAATGATTACAGATAGTTTCATGCTGTGTGTGATGAACTCATTTCTAATATATCAACCAATCCTGCGGTATTCAGAGAGTGACAAGATAGGTCTAAGTGTATATGTATTTATTTTTCTGCAAACCTGAACAGGGAGAATTTTGTTGGTTATATACATTTTTACAATCATTGCATTAAACTGGAAGCATTACTTGCAGTGGCTTACACACTACCAAAACCAACGACGATGCTGAATAAAAACATTTGTCAGTACAAGAACAGAATGTGCCATGATCATAATACGTATAGGTATTTATGCTCAAAATTACTAGTGTTGTAGTCACCAGTCACTTAAAACGATGACATCATCCAACAGCAACACCAAGAAAATATGAATTCGTTAAAATACCACAGCGAGAATTAAATTGCTACCCTTGTGTTGCATTGTATTGTACTCGCTCAGATCATATCCGCGTGGATATGGATGTAGTCTGACTAGTGAGTATGCAACTACCCAATAAATATTCTTATTTTCGGCATTAGCTGTTACGGCTTTGGTGTTACAAACACCACATTGACATTAGGTTGTTTTTTCCATCCAGCTGTCCTTGAAGCTCCGTATTAGTCTCTCTACTGTCTGCTTGTACAGCAAAAAAGTTTTAAAACTTCAGCAAGACACAAACAATGTATGCATAGATGTAGTAGAAATCGACGACGTGCGCTGTGCTCTGTGGAACACACAAGACATCGAAAAAAACTCATACAGGTATGACGATTTCTTTGGGAATACTGTAGAATTCTTGTCCACAAAACTGGAAGGAAGGACAAGGACAGAAAATGCTAGTAAATTTCATCTAAGATTAGATATAAGGATACCACAGCACACGATTCCGTTCAGACTGCTACAAACCTATACACTGATGACGAGAATATTATTTGTGTTATATGGTTTTATACAAGTTAAATTCTTACAGCGCCACACGTTCTATTCTCTATAGAAGAATATATATACTATTCTGACAGTTCAAGTGAACAGTCAACGCCGGCACGAGTACCTATTCTTGCATTCCTCTTCTTCTCTGTTGGCATCGTCATCTTCTCTTCTCCCTGACTCACCATCACGCTAAAGTTTACTTGTTGGCTTAGTGTGTAAGTTAAGAGATGACGTAACGCTTTTTATCACCAGAATGACCCTGGACATTACACGGTTGAGATTAGTGCTGCTGCAGCATCTTACATCCTCCTAACGTAAACGAGTTTACCATCCATCCTCAGCAGTACAAAAAAATCCAAATATTCTAGCATAGCTACTTTTCGGTTGTTGTATCATGATGAAGCATTGCGGACTGTTTCACAAATAATGATGCAGAAAGGTAGTCTACGTAATCGAATCGCTGTTGTTTAAACGAATGCCATATATTAAGTTACGCTTGTTCTTGGTCATTTAAATATTGCTGAGAGTGAGAGTTGGAGCTGAATAAACTCAACTGCACCTTTTTGTAGAGAAGTGAAGGAGAGCATGACCACTAACAGTTTTGCATGGATACTGGATTAGTTTACTTTACAACAAAACGATAAGACATTTGTCACAATACAATACACATGTGTGCTTACACTGAGCCGACCCTACTATAGCGTACTGAAATTGTTTATGTGGTTTTTGTCGCTTTTGCTAACACTGTGGATCGCTCATTATTGGTAAACCGTACACATATATATTAGTTTGTTTGGTATAACTATAACCGCGTTACCTTGCCTTGTCGTTAAAAGGAACATAGCTGACAAAACTTTGCTCCAGCCTCTCAGAAAGAAGTCGGCAAGCGAAGAAGTTACAAAACCATCGTGTACATCCTTTTCGAGGCACAAAGTGACAATAAAGAAATTGAAAGTTCGTGTCAGTGAATTTTTAAATCTCATAATTTCTCAGTATTTGAATCTGTAAAACAGTAATAACGAAGTAGCTAAAATGAGTATCCAAACGAAAGTCGAACTCAGACTTGCTGCTAAGTAAGTTATAAATATTTTATCGTCTTTTTAACTGTGATATATGATGCAAGTTTTGCTTTGTAGTGATTAGTCATGGCGTTAATTAAGTTGTCTTTAATTAAAAACTTTGCATGTGTTCAGAAATCTCATTAACCGTGACTCCACATCCAAGTCGGACCCATTTTGCGTGGTTCACTCAAAGAATACTAAAACCAACGAGTATGTGGAAGTCGGTCGAACCGAGCATATCATGGACAACCTCAATCCAAAATGGACCATGAAAATCGTTTTGGAATACAAATTTGAGGAACGACAAGTATGCAGTTTATTATTGACATTAAACTATTTCAAAATCATAAATTGCATATCTCAAGGTCACTACGATGACGGGTGCCTTGTGTCACATACATTTTCTTAATACATTCATCCTTTAACATTTTAGCAACTTAAGTTTACTGTCTATGACTGGGATGGTGATAAGAAAGATCTGTCTGCACATGACTACTTGGGAAGTGTTGAAACAAGTGTGGGAGAAATAGTCTCCGCAAAGTACAGCAAGGTATGTCCTTATGTCAAAGTTGTCATCAGTTGATGCCCATTGACAATAAGACAATTGGAAAATTTGAAAGCATATTGATATTGATACTTAACTTTTACCTATCTTTCTGCCATCACTTACACATGACATAATTTTTACCTTTATGAATCCATATTAGTTTGAGAAACAGCTTGAGCTCCCACCAAAATTGGCAGGCAAATCGAATACATCCGCATTGATAATATACTCAGAAGAACTGGGTACTAGCCAAGATACGTATCAACTCACAGTGAATGGCAGGGGTTTGGACAAAAAGGATTTTCTTGGGAAAAGTGATCCGTTTCTGATTGTCTCCAAGCAGACTGACGAGAATGAATGGACTCAGGTGTTCACTACTGAGGTCATTAAGAAGACCTTGGACCCTGATTGGCGACAAATAACAGGGGAGGTTTCTACCCTGACAGGAAAAAATCCAACCAGGAAACTTCTTTTCCAGGTCTACGATCATGACAAAGACGAAAAACATGATTTGATTGGCCAATTTGAGACGACTTTCCAAGATTTGAAAAATGGTACAATTGGCTTATTTTCAAAACCAGTATGACAGGAATATTACACTTTCACTAATTCAATTAATCATTCATACTTAACGCGTCAATTTTGCAGTGAGCAAGCAGGCTGCAGCCAGTTTCCCACTTATAAACCCAAAGAAAAAGGAAAAGAAGAAGGGCTATGAAAATTCTGGGGTTTTGAATATTGTTTCCCTACAAGTTACCGAGCGCAAACTCACATTTGTTGACTTTTTGCAAGGAGGAGTTCAATTACATTTCACTGTCGCTATCGACTTTACGGCCAGTAACAAAAACCCAAAAGATCCTGCCAGTCTTCATTCCATTACGCCCAATCAAGACAATCAATATATGATGGCGATTAAATCAGTTGGTGAGTCATACATTTCTGGTGTGTTTTGTGCTTCATATAGATATATTGGGTCTGTTGCTGGATAATAACAGTATTTGTTAATTTAAAACATTTACAGGCAAGATTATTCAAGATTACGATTCAGACAGGTACAAAATCATTTTCTTTGAAATTTTACTCAAATTAAATATTGCTGAAACTAAAATTTATTTAACTTTCTACATTTAAGGTATTTCCCAGCACTTGGTTTTGGGGCTAAAATACCTCCAAGCACTGAAGTGAGCCATGAATTCTTCCTAAACTTCAATCCTCAAAATCCTTTCTGTCAAGGTGTTGAGGGAATACTTGATGCGTATCAGAAGGCTCTTCACACTGTTCGTCTTAGTGGGCCAACTTTCTTTGCCCCTATCATCAATCACGTTGCTAAATTCGCCACCACTTATAAAGATGGCAGCAACTACTTTGTTTTACTAATCATTACTGATGGAATGATTTGTGGTAGGCTTAAGCGTTTTTTTAAAACTTACTTTGTTCTTTTTTGTTCTTGACATTGCAAATTCTGATTGTGTTTATAATGTGAATCTGTTACACAGACTTGGAACCTACCAAGGACGCAATCATTGCAGCTTCACATTTGCCGTTGTCCATTATTATTGTTGGAGTTGGCGAAGAAGATTTTTCATCCATGGAGTTTTTAGATGCTGACAAACGCGTACTAAAGGGATCTACTGGAGCAGTTGCGGCAAGGGACATCGTGCAGTTTGTTGGTAAGGAATTTTTAATCATAGGTTGATGCAATTCAAATTGAAAGACGACGTGATTACTGTCGTTTATATAACCAATTTGTAAAAATCAATCTATATTTCCAGCACTCCGTGAATTTTTGGGAAAACACGGCGATAATCATGGTGCAGCGAAAGAAGATCTGGCGAAAGCTGTTTTGGCTGAAGTTCCAACACAGTTCATGCAGTTTATGTCTACGAAACAAGTTACACCTTTGTAAAGGTAATTCTTCCTTGCTGCTGTTTGCAAATCTCATTTCGCCAAACTGCTACGTTTCAGATTCTGCCTTAATATTCCAATTTTGACAATTTTTTTGGGATTAAATATAAATAACTGAGTAAGTGACGGGGTTAAATAATAATGTTAGTTTGGTGGATTGAATTTATATTGTATCTATACAATTTATCTGCGCCTTAATAAGCTACATCGTTTCTATACATCATTTTTTCGCAGTTTTTACTTTCATCTGACAAAATTTTACCAATGTATATTGTATATTCCTAAACTAATAATTCTTGATAAAGGTGCCAATGGTTCAGTTTTTAAATACATACGATGTTTAATGGTATAATACCGTTTGACTGAAGGCTGTAAATGTGCCTATGTGAAGAAAGTTATAGACTGACAGAAAAGAGGCAAAAAATAGCCAATGAATTGTATGCCTCATTCTAATCCGTTTCAGCTTTTAATCTGATATTGTGATATAGTCTTACAAGGAAATGAAATGTGCCTTTGTTTACTATTGATTTTAATGGTTCTGGACTGGTCAGCCATATTTTGACTGTTTTGACATGTTGTGACCAAGAGATAGATTCTATTCTGCTTCGCGGTTGTGACTTTCTATAAGCATCATTTACAAAAATATTATTGCTTTAAAGTATCTTAAATGAAATAATTTGTAAAATATGAAATCATTCCCTTGAAATGTTACGAAATAAAATGTAATATTATAATATGTTGTGTTACAAACCATGATTTAAAAAATCTACGAGCATTATTCTCATATATTTACTTATTTTCAACGATGAACCAAATGTAAAAGCATCTTAAAGTTTTAAAGGCAACTTTAGAAAAAAAACATCCCTGCCTGACGCGCATGCATATGGTTGTCAGGAAGGATGTACGATGTTGGCAATAAGAACCGACTCTCTCGAAAACTCGTAGTATCTTCATATCTAGTGTTCCAATGAGATGTTTGTAATAAACACTTTTCTTAACAAGTAGATGTATGTAGTTTTACGTCAGCTATTCCAAATACGATTTCAAGACTTTGTCAGCATGAAACGAGTTCAACGATATCATGCCATGCATGCTATTTGTTCCAACTTCCAAGTTACAACATACAATTGAATAAAATATTGATTGCATTGCGAAAAAGTTTTGAACAAAAAGTAAACAACGCATAAGGGTCGTCGTGCTGTGAGTTTTTGTACGTCACACAGTGCACGGGGCCATGTAATTGTGTAACACAATAAAAGGAAACCCGAAATGATACAAAAACACCAACTCTGATACTTTTAAAAAATAGACTTTTTTAAAATCATCATGATTATTCATTAGATATCGGTATAATTCTGGGGCGAATTGTATTAAATTCATCATCATCATTAACTATTTCTTCTTTCAACAAATCCATGTCTATTTTCGCCTACAAAATTGGTTTTAGAAAACAAAATGTAGAGAAAATTAACGTGAGAATGTCACACATGCCACACAACCAATTATTATCCTATTCGATTCTTCAACTACATAAACTAATAGGAAAAGTTATGTCTACGAGTCGTAGACTACGACGCGTTTATAAAAGATAGCTGGTTTTTCTCTCCTGGCTTCAAATATACGTTTTCACTCACATTTAGGACCATATATGTAGCTAGCTACATTGTATATACGGAATAAATGGAACGCGGATCTATATGGAACTTTACAGACATAAGTGTTTTATGGAACTACATGGGTTTAGGTGGCTTGCTAAGGAAAAGACGAATATTGGAGCAACAGTAACAACACAGTATATACTATACTATACACGCCTTCCAAAGGAAATGCCATTTACACTTTTACATTTAGCGGAAAGATAGAACTTCTGGAACAGTAAAAAACACAATATTTCGGACGGTTCTACAATTTTTTCGGAAAACACAGTGTAACTGCTATGTACTGCTTTCATTTGAGTTGACATAAGCATGTCAGCATTTGTGGGTAGGCTTTTGCAGCTGTTGGGGCTATGCCATGTTGCTTCCAGATAAAATATCTACGTATTTTCAAAATACTTTCAGGGAGCAGGAAGTCGTGGTATAGGTCGTTGTGCTCGTATGCGTATGTATTGTATATATTATAATAGTCTCCTATATACCTGGATAATGGATACGATACTAACTTGTAATACACAATTTTATTGACTGGCCCGTTTTATTGCATCTCACCTCACACTGCACCAAACATTATTGCATTGTTACACGAAACATTTACATCATCGTATGGCATGATCTAGCCAGATGATGTCATGATAAAGTTGTTATCGATTTAACAATTCATTGTATTTTAGGAATGTTGTAAGTAACTGTGTAAGAATATTGGTCAATTAATTTTAAGTCGCGTTTTAACACGTTAAAATACAGTAAGTAGACACTACCACCGTTCTTTTTAAAATAAATTTTATGATGCCACCTGTTGAAAAATCTTTAGAAAAGTCAGCTTGTAACTGCCATTACTGTTAAGCCCGTCGTTATAAGTGTTACCTTACTATGTGTGAGTTGACATATTTGTCAAACATTGGACATATTTACCATGTTCATTTAACAGCTACGACAAACAGCATGGTGGTATAAGTGAGTAGAAAGATAGTAGTGAGTGACACGACAATCACGAAGAACCTGCTCTTGCAACACAGATATTAAGAGTAAAAAGACAAGTTATGAAGTAGCTTGTATTGACGTCATGCCAGTGCCGGCACAATGCAAGTACGTCATAGTTAGTTGAACGTTTGTTGAAAGTGGGTGGATCGTGGAGCGGGATTCAACCTTTGTAACGTATTGACGTATCTGACGTAGTTAAATTTATTTGTCATCAAAAGGCGATAACGAAGCAAAAGGTAATATATTTAATGTTTAATATACTATTCATTTTATTGCGTTGTGGCATCCCAAAGTGATGCATTCATATAGTAGGGGCCACAGGAAGTTATAATCATATCATTCATAATTTATTTTAATTATAGCAATTTTATAATAATCAATACATTTGACCTTATTACAATGTAATCGGGCTGAACTGAAATATGCTTATTGAAATAGTAGTTCGTTGTATTTTCATTAGTTTCTCTATAATATGTGTGGATACCGTCACAAATTCATGAATGTATCCATTTATAGCTTGATATTATATTCATTTGAACATAGGTAAATGTACATATGTGGGTTCGTACAAAACAAATGCATATGCGTGTAATAGCATTCAACATTTAGCGCATTTAGCAAACGACGGAAGTATAAATGAAAGCTTTTAGTTACCATTATTTAGTATTCTATATACCTTGTTACGAATAAATTGTTATACTACCAAACGCAGACCAAAGATTTAGAAAGGGCAGTATAGTATAATATTGTCACTTCCGCTATTCCATATCATCTTTTGTTTATTGTTTCATTGTGTGCATACGCACGCATGTTTACATTTGTAGAGCAATTGGCTGACACCCTCTCACTTTATGATATAAACAAAATCCCATGTTCTTCTATTCTTTTTTTCTATTTGTATTGCAGAACAGACCACGTTAACTTTAACTGTAAAAAAGCTTCCAATTTCCATTTGCTGCTGTTCATCATGCTTATATTTTAAGTTGATTACTTACTACCGATGAAAGTTCCATTAAGTGTAGTGTGATTGAACTTTTACGTTTCAAAGATGCGTGCAAAATATTATATTACTTTCACACCTTTGGCATAGTTATCTACATCTACACTGTTGACTTTATATTGTAGCATGCAGATTGCAGCGAATATACTATCGGCATAACTGCATATTATCTGAATTGCTAAGAATGCATTTTGCTTCACAATATAACAAGTTTTAAGCATACATTATCGCAAGGTTGCATTCTCCAAGTAATATTGAGTTTGACCACAACATTGTACGAAATTTTAAATCTTCGACTTAAAATAAAATTGGCATGTTGTGTACTTCGATCGCCGATTGAGATAATGCTATCACATATATATACCTTCTTGTTTAAGCCGATGACATACAGATAAGTGTTTAAAATGTTTTAAATAAGGGTACACACTACACAGTACGCGGAAAACTTGACAGCAAATTCGACATGACAGTCACCATTCACCAATATATGCGGGTACATAAATTGATTATATTCATCATTAATATTTTAATTAGACATGACAGCCATACAATTCCACTGTTTAACCCGTCTCTCTTAATGCAGTACTGTAATGTAATCTTTGTGAAATTCTGTTTTCACCACTACACTAGCATATCAGGGTATTTCACAGCTAAGGAAAATCATACTGCACAAGTTGTCGGCTAGAGGCGAGAAATTCATTATTTGTTTGACAATTAAAATAGCTATTGTTATTGCCACTTTAGAAGAAGCACAGAAGCAGTAAGTAGCCATACATTTTTCCACTTTAGTTTATTAGGTTTCGAAACGCTTGACATTTCTTATTGGAATTACTCACAATCAATAACCCACCATACCATAATGGCCCGGCTAATAGATTATTTATAATCTAAACTCCTGCATCCTGTTGCGGGAAAAACGCAGGCACAATCATGCGGCTTCCGCTTTTACTTCTCACCGGAAGTCGTTTTTTGCCATCTTACCAAGTATTGAAATATTGTATATAAATTGTTTATACAACCGCAACTACAATTTTACAGTATTTAGTTATTATGAATTGATAAAAAATACATCATTCATTCAAAAAGTTTCCCACCGATACTGTAAAATGCAACTTGCGATTTTATTCTGTTTGTATTTGTTTGCAATTATTGTTATTTAGTCTGATGTCGTCATTCGTGTTTACATTATTGTTACATTTATGACTGCAACTGCATGAACTAGTATAAAATGATGATGCCCATTTTTTGTGGGACATTGTAATACCACCACACCAATGTCACCCACACATACCTACAGTTGCCAATTGCCAACATATTATGTTTATGTATGGTCAAAATCTTGTCAGAAATTAGATTCAGTGGATTACTATAATACAAACCGAGACTCCATTCGTCATTGTGGCTTACTTCCAAAACCCAGCCACGCAAACCTCCAATTACAGAAATTCTAGTTACGTTGTAACGAATAGAACGATTTGACTAATGGATGGTAGAATTGGTAGAATCAACTGCTTAGAATGAACTCGTACTGATTGCTAATTCCAATTCTCATTTGTTTATAATATTATCGACATCACGCCGCGCTGACGGAGACGCCAAGCTACATGATAAATACGTACGTCATCGTTTTATTAGTCATTCTTTCCAAATACGTAAGAACTATAAGCACATGTTGTATGAGCACAGCTACCACATCATGCTCATATCGAGCATATTCCAATAATATTGCGGAGCGTGATGTTAGGCATGTTACTGTTAATAAGTATGTATATAACACGTAACTGTTTCGCATGGGCCATCATCATGAACCTAGACCATGTGTCGTCAATTCAATAGACAATTTTATAACTTTTGTTCGTTTACGAAGAAGAAGCTAAGAGGGACCAAGCGTACGTGTAATAGACACGAAAAAACAGAGTAGCAACATTTTAGTAATTCTTTCAACCTGATGGTCAAATGCTGCAAAGGCAAAGTCGTCTGCAGAACATCACACGCGAAACACGATTTGCGAGGACATTGTGAATTCTTTACATACATAGTACATACACCCATAGATAACGAGTTACGTATTAACATCTCTTGCAGGAAGTTATTGGTTCTTTCTTATACAGCTGCGATTTGCAAGATTATAAAGGTTCTGTAGCAAGTAATGGGTAAACCAATAGTTATTTGAAATTGGCAAATGAAACTTCAACGTCAAACAATATTTTCTTTAAGCTACACCGTGTCATTGATGTGAAGTATTTGATTTCTTTCTGCAAAACTGATACTTCAACTCAATTTCAATTGATATTTACGAATTTTTGTGGACAAATTTTGTATGTGAAAACAAGTGGTTGTGCTAATATATTTTGTAAGATACAGCAGCATTGCAGCATGCTGTACATTCTGTAAAGACAGTAGCAGCAAATTCATGGCAAATTGGCAAGTTTTGAGCAAAACATAAATAGATTAATTTGAAACAGCAGCAAAGAAAAGCACACATGGCTCGACCAAAACTCGAAGAACGTAAATGTGAATAACTACAGATAACTGCAAAAAGGTTAGCCGTTAGACCCCAATTGGAGCATTTCGCATGACTATCACCAATAATTTGATATTCTGTGGGACGTATTTCAGTATTTAGTTGTGTTTTGTATTGTGTATGCCGTCTGTCTGCGTTGTCACTCGAAGTAAAATACACACCCAAACCAAATGACTGCAAATATAAAATTTTGTTGTTATTTTACGTGATTATCTTTATATTACTTGCAGGTAATTTCATTACAGTGGGAAAATAAACAAAAAATCATGTATCCAAACTATCCTCCGACATCCGGAAGCGCACCACCGGGTTCACCGGGACCAGGTTTTCCGGGATACTCTCAGGGGTATCAGACAGCTCCACCTTATCCCGCTCCGGGTGCATTACCAGGCGCTGTACCTAATTATCCTACCAACAACTTTGGTTCAGGTGGCCCTGCTCAACCAGCATTTGGTGCTTATCCATACCCAAATCAAGGTCCAATGGCTACCGCTCAAGCTCCGTATTATGGAGGTGGTGCACCCCCTCAAAACATACAAACATCAATACCTTTGGGATCAGGAAATGTAAATAACAAAAACGTAACCGGTCAATTTTCAATGCCAACCTCTCGCGTGGAAGTATCAGTTTCCGCCAAGTAAGTAAACATTTCATATACTGCATAATCTTTTCGGACACTTACTTTCTATTACTCTCTTAACCAATTATTAGATCACATAATCTGCACCCTACATCTATCTCCATAAATTATAAATCATACATTTCATGCAAACCAAATATCTACCTCCTGTTGTGTATCATCTAAATAGAGATGATGTGGAATGGAAATCGTGTAGGAAATCCGATTTCGTTTCCTTCTTTCAATCCTTTGAGACTTTACGAGTGACGGTGTGGATGATAGAAGTGGCATCTTTGCTGTCTGCCCACTGTTTTGTGTACAAATTCCATTATGTCATTCGTATTTATTGTGATAGGGGTGGTTGTCACAAAGTTGTTAGTAATTAAGTTGTAACTTGGTTAGGTTGTAGGCTGGTTGTATTATTGCCACTATTACGCTAAAAATGTACAGTCGTTAAACAAAACCAAATTATATGATTTCTGCATACACATTATTTTGCACAAATACGGATTTGAATTCACGATGATTGCACTGAATATGCATAAAATGCATGATTTGTCATATGTGTTTCCGAGTATTCAATTTTACGGCCTAATTTTGACTGATTGTCTCCCCTCAGCAATGCCAAACTCACCATTGTTGCTAACTATGCGCAATTTCGCCTTACATTCGCACAATCAAAAGTTTACAATTAATTTTGTTTGTTGGAACGTTGGAATTGGGGGAACAAAAACTTGGTTTTTTGTGCGTGCAGTCAGTGCATTGCACAGAAGCTAATACACAGCATACGAGCAGCAGCAGCCAGTTTTACTATTCTAAACTGTGCCCAATTTACATTGTGATAAATTCTATCAATGCCCCATGTGTATGGTTCGTAACGAGACGAAAGTAAAAAATTCTTTCCTGCCAATGCAATGCAGTATTGTGTGGCATGTCTACGTTGTAAATACAATATCAAAGAAACGTATGATAAATTGTGTCGTACTCGCACCGTACAAAGCTGCAAGTCGTGTGTGTGCTGTGTTTATTTACCAAATTTACCAAAACCAAGTACATCTTCAAAGATATTGATGCTACTGCAAAAGTGCATGACAGAATAATTTAATTTTTAACGTTAAATCTTATTTTATTTTGATTGGTTTCGGTCACGTATGACTTAAGACTTAAGATATCCGACGTGTTGCAGTTTTATTGAATTCGCGTAACTTTTTAAGTGCAGTGTTGATTGTAGATTGTACACCCGCTACAAAAGCAAATTTTAAAACACGAATAGTAACAGTGTAACTAGTAGGAATTGGTCTAAATTCCGTTTGAAGGAAAAGTTTGAGAAAATGATTATACCTGTGCGGTGTTTCACCTGTGGAAAGGTGATAGGCAACAAATGGGAGGCGTATCTTGGGCTACTTCAAGCTGAATATACCGAAGGGTATGGTGACACTCAAAAATGACCATAACACATAATGAAATTTGTTCATGTCATTGACGAAAAACCGTTGGTTAATTATGCGTCGGTTGGATTGGATTATTGATTGTAGTGATGCACTGGACGCCCTTGGTTTGAAGAGATATTGTTGTCGAAGGATGCTTTTGGGCCATGTGGATCTCATTGAAAAACTTCTCAACTACGCACCTTTGGAGAAATACAATTAGTGATTAGTCAGGATATGCTAGCTAAATTCTTCTGTATTTGATTTTATTTCCAATGTTAATGAAAAGGCTGTCTTTTAATTTGTATATACCTAATGTAATTAAAGTATTTTGCACAATTTAGCAAACGCCGATTAAAAAAGAATGAAGAACGTGTTTAGAATACAAACAGAAGTTTTACGATCACGATTTACCTTAAAAGTAAATATAATGCACTTTCATTTTCGTGCTTACTACTAGGTACCGCTGTTACTAAATAATCTGTTGTTCTTTCTTGTCTCGTGTCAAAGGAAAAAGACGTACAAATCATAATTCATGGCTCGTATAATGCAGTTTGACTTGGGTTGGGTGAGAAGAGTACATATAATGCATACGACCAAACGACATACATACCTAATTCACTCATTTTCATAACTGATAACATACATGCTGAATATTGGTATTTAGATCATAACTCCATCCAGTGCATTTATCATCATGCTTTCGGTTTCTGAGTTGCAATACAGATAAGCACTTTATCGGTATCGGTTATGGTGGCAGACAGCAATTACGAGTGTGAAACGGATTACACGGCATGTAGCACAATGCATGGTGCATCATCGTACAATAATATGAATCGTCTGAATGAAATGAGTCGAGTGGGTAATCAGGACGGAGAGATGGGTACATTCGTCAAAGTGCAATAAGAACATTGTAGTGTCACTTATGTGATTTAAGGAATTAATTTTATGATGAGCGAAATCGAAATTTCAACGAAAGCAAATTGCATTGGTCCTCGTCCTTTAGGACCTGGTCCTAGTAGAATTTTTTCTTTAGTCGAAATTAAGGTTTCATGCAGGTATTTAAAATAATTTATTAAATATGCCTGAGACTACAGATAAATCAATGTTCTGATAATGTTATTCATTTTCAGAAATCTGCTGGACCGTGATACATTTTCGAAATCAGACCCAGTTTGTATTTTATACGCAAAGGACGTCAGAACTAACCAATATAGCGAAATTGGACGAACAGAACAGATCAAGAATAGCTTAAATCCGTCATGGAACACAAAATTTACAGTTGATTATCGATTTGAAGAACGACAAGTAATTTTTTACTATAATATTAGAATAAATACAATTTGTCCTGTACACTACGTAACATGCTTAATTTGTTCAACAGGTTGTAAAGTTTTCAATTTACGACTGGGATGGAAGTTCTCACACTGTAGAAGCTCATGACTTTTTGGGAAGTTTAGAATGTAGCTTGGGTGAAATAGTTGCCGCTCCGAACAAAAAAGTATATAAATTATTTTGAATTATGATCCCATGTCTGTTACATGACTTTTCTTATTTTATGCTTATATAATTCCAGTTTGAGCGTAATTTGAATCTTCCACCTGGATTTGCTGGTAAATCTTCTCAAATTGTAGTGCAGGTAGAAGAATTGGGAACTAACAAGGAAGTGTTGTTTATGAAAGTGCATGCCAGAAGTTTAGATAAAAAGGACTTTTTTGGGAAAAGTGACCCATACGTTCTCATAGCTAAGAAAATGGACGACGGCACTTGGGCTAATGTTCATAAAACTGATGTTATAAAAAATACCTTAAATCCTGATTGGACTCCATTTTCAATGCGTGTTATATCACTAACCAGTGGAAATCCCGACAGACCTCTGCGGTTTCAGGTGTGGGACTGGGATAATGATGGTTCCAGTGATTTTATCGGAGAATTCCAAACTTCATACAGTGAGATTCAGTCGAGTAAGGCGGAACACACAAAAATGGTATTACAAAAATAAAATGGGGAAATAAGTAGTAATTACAACTGATTTTTTTTATTGCAGAGGTCAATGGAAGCATTGCAACGTTTTCTGTCGTCAATCCCAAGAAGCGAGAGAAAAAGAAATCATATACGAACTCTGGTACATTGTCAATTGAATGGATCCGAATTGAGGAAGAAAAATCGTTTTTGGACTACATCCAGAGCGGCGTTAATTTACATTTTACTGGTTAGTGTGTAGTTAGTGACTAGTGAATGATTTAAAAAAAATAGTATTTCAACATTCATTCGAACGTTTAATTAATTTTTCTTAGTGGCGGTTGATTTTACCGCTTCCAACGGTGATCCAAACAATCCAAGCAGCTTGCATTACCGAAATCCGCAAATGGATAATCAATATTCTCTTGCGATTAAAGCCGTTGGTGTGTAATAATTAAACTGTTAATCTATTAATGACTTTACCTAAAGACCAACTTTAATGTTAAAAGTAATGACACTTTACTCTTTTTCTGTGTATATCTAGGTGAAATAATTCAAGATTATGATTCAGATAAACTTTTCCCGGCGCTTGGTTTTGGAGCCAGAGTTCCACCTAGTCAAATAGTTTCTCATGAATTCTTCTTGAATGGTAATCCACAGAATCCTTTTTGCGAAGGTGTGAGTGGGATATTACAAGCCTATTATCATTCACTCAACACTGTGCAGTTATACGGTACGTTTGAAAAGGTTTCTCTTTGTCTTCAGACGCTTGACAGTACAAATATTCAAACTAATTAGATAGCTTAAACAATAATTTTGTTGAAATAATTTCATGTATTATAGGACCGACTTACTTTGCTCCTGTTATTAATCATGTCGCACAGTTTGCGGCTTCTTACCAAGATGGCCGAAACTATTTTGTACTACTTATCATTACAGATGGGATCATTTGTGGTCAGCAACAAATTACATTTCTCCATATACTTTTTGACTAAACAATCATGAATTATTACAGTACTGTTAATTTTCTAATTGTCCTCAAAAGATTGAAAGTGGCAACGAGACTTTTTGTTCTTATACATACATAGCAGGTATATTTTAGCTCATTTAGCATATTAGCCCAATGAAGTGCTTTGAAACTAGTTGCAGTTCAATAATATGTAGATTTAAAAAGTAGGTGTGAAGTACTATGCAAATTTTGTTATCAGAGTTACACATTCAAAAAGAAAACCCAAAAATTCATTTAGATACTCCTAACTAGGTAGTTCTTGTTTCGACCAATTGTGGCCATTTAAAAAAATTGCACATAAATGCAGTGAATAAATACATATAGTTAAATGTAAAGTGTAGAAGATAAGAAGCTGGTTAACAATGTTTAAACTTTAATTCCCTCAATAGTTACAAAATGCAGGTTTCAGATGGTCTTATGTAAGGCATTTAATTAGTTTAAAGTTGTAGAAAATTGGTGGATATATTACGATTCCTGGAGAACAGAACTGGTTCTTCAATTTTTACATATGAAATAATAATTATTTTTGTATAAACTTTAAACTGATTTTCATTTCAGATATGGATGCAACGAAAGAAGCTATTATTAATGCCTCTGTGTTACCAATGTCTGTAATTATCGTTGGAGTTGGGAACGAAGATTTTTCAGCTATGGAGTTCCTTGACAGTGATGGACGACTACTCAGGCACAATGGAAGATCAGCAGTCAGAGATATTGTTCAGTTTGTCGGTAAGATTAATTTCCCCCGCTTATTACCTATCCTGTTGTGGACATCCGTTCAACCTGCTTATTTTCGTGACTTTGTGTGTACGTATCGCGGAAATTGAAAATATTCTTTGGTGCTTTTCTTTCTAACTTTACATCGCTTTTACTTCATTGAAAATAGTGTCCGTCGATTGAACACTAACACTGCAAAACTGTGATTATTTCGGATAAGCAAAGAATTTAAACACAAAGCGAAATCCTGTTTAAACCGAGTTGTTTACTAATATATATTTACTTTTCTTTGCAATTTGTTCACCTAAAAGCCATTAATTCATTTAATTTGCAGTTTCTTTTTTTTAGATTTTGTGCAGTAAAGTCCGTGATAATTACAACTAATTTAAGTCTTATTCGCGTATTATATATTTCAGAAATTCGAAAATTTTTGACGCACACTTACGGATCTGTCGTTAGTAGCAAAATTAATCTGGCTAGAGAAGTATTAGCTGAATTACCAGATCAGGTTGTTTGGTGGATGAGAAAGAACTCGAACCGACCTACTGGAAAACGTTAAACATACCATTCGACGCTTGAATGTTGTTTTTGACGAAATTCTTTTCACTTTCTTGCATCTAAGATAATTTGGACCTCTTTTTTACTATTGGCTTGGAGCTGTAGTTTTGCCATGTTGTACATTATGTGTATGATAAAGTATATGCTTTTGTTATGTCATGTATTAAATAATTACTGCGTTTTACAAAATGTAGTTATACTATGTTTACCTATGTATTTTTTACAATCGCTTGACTATTACCTAACTATAAATCGAGTTCCAATAATGACTAACGGCTAACGGCTATATATGAAGGAGTGAATGTCTATGTACTATATACTTGTACATCGCCAGATCGATCTGTATACACATTTAAATATAATATATCTGCATAGAAATCAAGTGTACGTTATATTGCCCTTTAGAACTTCAAAAGTTCATCTCATTGTACGGACACAATCAGTCAGACACGAAAGCGTTTTTAGCCAAGGAAGTGTTGGCTGAAATTCCGAATCAACTTGTAACTCAAATGAGGAAGACCCATGGACAGCCTCCCCCGATTTCAGCTTAAAATGTTTATGCTCTTCAATGCCAACGCGCTTTTGTGATTAAATAATTTTAATGTCTTTCTCCTACTACAAGTCGTGTTCTTTACTGTTCATATTATTCATGTTCAAAAATATATAAACTGTAATTAAAGTATACCCATTTACATAAATTTTTGACATTGTAACATTTGGAAGATTACTAAAAACAGAGGTAGAAACTGTTTAGAAAACTAGACAGCAAAATATATTTAGATTAGAGCCTCTATTATTGACTCGTATTTCTTGTGGTATCTTTTTAAACTTTTATGTACTAAACGTATAGTGTATTCGTAATGTGAAAATTGCTTAAATATTACATGAATTATCGCAAACTTTCGTACTTATTTTGTGTGATATTTGTATACGGAATATTTCAAAACTTAAGACATTGTTTTATTTAACATTGAAAAGTTATTTAAATGTTATGATTACTGTATCTCTTTTATCTAAAATTTTCATCGCTGTTGCCATTTTTGCCATGTATGTAACCTTAACCTAAAATGTTGATATTATCAATAAATGAAATTTACAAACGTAATGGAATGTGTCACTGGATTTCACTACTTCCTAGTCGCATGCAAGAGGACAAGGGGTTTATGTAACGTGCCGTGCCCATAAACCAAAGTGCTGGGGTATTGTGAGACCATAGAGCTTTTTCATATATAATACTGTCTGATAAATGCGCAGAATATAAACAAATTTTTAATAATTTTAAGGTAGTAATGGTTATCGAAACTTGTAATTCAGCGGGAGCCTTCATGTTTTGTTTTATGAGTGTTCATTCAGTTCTTTATATTTTACAATACTCATGAAGCTAAAATGGATACAAATGAACTTAAAAGAAATTAAAGCATATAACTCATACCTACTAGATGAACGCAGCTTACAACTAGAATCGTCTAAATTATAATTGAACGAAGTTGTCTTTCGTGATGCCAAAATGTTCGAACAAATATTGTGTGCACGTAGGTACAACGTAAAACTAAGCCCTGATTACTGTCTGTACTCAGAAATAAATCCCATTACTGAAATACAACAATCTGCACTAATTTTTATGAAGATTGTTACATTTAGGCTTTAAAAACGATTGTCGTCTAACATTAATCTGTATTACGTCTTCCTGAGACTTTCACTTCTACAATGAGACATCACATTCTACACCTACAATACAACGAACACGATTGCCAACATAGGAAAAGTAACTCACATTTACAGAAATAAAATTAACTGCGTAATTCCACTAATCCCGGACTTAATATCCTCGTACTTCGAAGTGGAGTTTGCCGTACATGTGACAACTATACATTATACAATTGGTCGTAGTCATCCATTTTTGACGATATAAACAATAGTATACAGCACGCCAAAGTACTACAAACAAATTTTGTGCTATGCCCTTATTACTAACTCAACTCCTCTGTTATTGAAATGGGCTTCTAGGTGTGCACCAGCACCATGTCCAAGGGCGACAAGTTAGTGAGAAAATTACACAAAGTAGGAACCATGGCTCAGGGAGATGTAAAAAGTCTATTTGTACCAGTTTCTCTTTGAGTATTAAACAACATACACCATCACTACCGTCGTCGCCGTGTCGTCCATGTTGTCTACGACTTAAATCCTCTGGTATCAACGAATGGAAGAGTCGACGGATAGAATTCTTAAAAGGAAGTGGTATCTCTAAATTCAGAATACATTCCTTCCCATCCAGAAGAAGTAGAAGAAAAACAACATCGGTGCAGTGGCCCTGCTGACGACGTTAGTATTCCACTTGGAGCCATGTATTATATGACACCAAGAACGAAATCAGTAGCAAATGATAATAAAGACACCAGGTTAATTGCTTTTCATTTGTAAAGTATGATTTTCATTGCTATTTAAGGTAAGGCATAAACATATACCTTATATGTCCAAGTAAAAGGTTACATGAAAAAACCTCAAATAAGTATTACGTTTCTGGTAATAACGGTAGCTCATACCATAAACTCAGATTTATCTGTCCTATTGATTCATAACGTAACAATAACAATTCATTCTCTTCACCTACATGGTGAAGAAGTGCGTGTCATTAGATTTCGGTTATGCATACATATTTTTTACCATGTAACCGTTTATTCAAACTATGTTTAATAAACTATGTTTCAAAATTATACGTTCAGGTATTTTTCTTACACACGATGAAATTTTCCAAAGCCTCTTCGTATATTTTATGCAAAGCCTAAATAACAAATGAGCAAAATCAACAGAACATTCCTTAGGGGGGAGAGGAAGATTATATATTGAACTTTAACGTTACTTCGGAAGTCTTGTGTAACCCATCCTTACACCACCACAAGGAATCAAGATTACAAGATTTTTGATTGCGTGCATGAGCCTGAAAAAACTCGAATGAAAATACAGGCAATTTTTTTCATACAGAGCTAGTACCTCTTCTCAGTACATGATATATAGTTTTGAAAAGTAAGTAAAATCCAAACTATATATATTTATTTGTGCAAAATAAATCAGAATATATATATGTACTATAATAACAATCGAAATTTCGAAAAATGAACAAAGGATTAAATTCGTTTTGTATGATAAATTACCAAATGTTTCGGTTTCGTCTTTTGTTTTTACCAATTTCATTGTCTAATCTTGACCCTCTGTTATATGCAAAAACACTAGAAATTTGGTTTCAAACTTTGCAACTTTAAATATTTACACATTGACAGTTTATTGAATGATTTTCTGATTACCTTCAGCTAGCGGGACTCTCGCTCAGAACCAGCGGAATGCTGTATGGAAGCATGATTTTGACACAAAGTTTATCTCGTTATTCGGATGTCCTTGTAGCATTACTACCCATAATAGGTACATAACTATTGCGTATTTCATTTTTGTAGAATTTAAGGATGAGTGTTACCACTGCACTGTGTGTGGGTGTAGTGTATAGTGTATTCATGTATACAGCTAATAATATGGGTACAGAATTTACCCGAATCCATTTATTTCCTGACACACCAATTCCAACTGAGCCGTCATTGCCATTACGTTTAAAACATGATACATGGGCATCTTGAGACCAATCCTTTTCATCAACTCGTAAATATCTATTGTCACTCAGGCAGAAGTATTGCACTACGCTGATACAACAGTACATAACCACAAGTTGTCCAGAAAACGACAAAGGAGAGAGTAGAGAAAGGGAGAATACTCCTTCTTCGTCCTAGAGTTATAGCGTGTTGGTGTATGCGAATGCAAAAGCGAATCAGTACTAATAAACTGTGGATGAAGATAAAATGTGAGTGGGGTATCGTATTCTGGTATTTGTTCATTTAAATTGGTTCTAACTGAATTAGTTCCTTTCTGCCTTCTGGGTTTGTATGTATATTTATTACTGGTTTAGAAAACTCATATTTCACGCTTCCGTTCTTCCTAAACTTAATGAATTAGTTCCAGATGAAAGTTTTATTAATTAAGAGGTCACAGTGGGGTGCTTAAAAGTTAAACCGTGATCACATGGATGCTTTTACTTATGGTTGTATACTTGTCATTGTCGTTCACACCTTGCTGAGTGAGGAAACCAAAATAAATTTTAAGGAAAAGGGAGAGGAACGGGAAAATTTAGAGAGAATGTAAGAGAACACCTAAAAGCCCAAGAATGCTATCGATGTACTTGCACGCTCAGTTTGAATGCTAGAAGGGGATTTAGGAACTCTGGTGATAGAGTACTCCACTTGTCACGGGAAAGTATCTGTTGCGCAACAGGATATACATCCATTTCCACGTCTCTTTTTGCAAGTAATATATTTGCGAGACGATATGTTAATGTATATATGCAAAATATTAAAGTTAAAAATAAAAAACAAAAGGAAGTAATAACAGTAAGTACAGAAATGTTATGTAAATGCTAATATTACTAAAATGTTTCAACGGGTTTTACATGTATTACAAAATCAAACGGCGACCTGGAACCTCTGCTCTGGAGCCTAGATGACATGGAGAGATGTTTCTGTTCCCAAATCTATGAATGCATGTTTTAAATATAAATAATGCACATAATTGTGTGGTGGGGAGCAGATATGTGAATTCGCATTTGATTTTATATCGGTAATTTTAAAATATCAGAAAATTTTCCCTCCTTAATGAGTCCTTGAAAGTTTATCATTTAATTTCGCTAAAACTATAATAGTTAATAGTTGTATTGTACTTCAAATATGAAATAAAATATTTTAGGAAAGTTAAAACTCTCTAATGACTAATGACCCAAGTTAAATCTATTGTTGAATACATTCAGAAGCAAACATCTCACGTTTGTACTATTGTGTGATCTCGGGGTAATGTAAGACATTTTGAGAAAAGAATTTCCAATGTTTTAAAATCAAATCGTTTGTATTGAAGCATGTATATATATGCTGTACCGTGTTCTGGTTTGGAAATCAGTCGAATTGTACTGAAACCTTTTCACGTTAATAAATTCAATCAATCAATCAATCGTAAACTCACATTTCATAATTTTGCTTGAGTATCTTTTGTGTGTTGTTTTACAATCAATGCAATAAGTGATACTACAGGAATGGGCTTGGCTTGAGCGGTTTTCAAGTAGAAAGTTGAACGTTCAATAATGTAGATTGTTTATACTTTAAACTGCTTATGCAACTACGACCAAACAAACTAATGGCTTATCTCTGTTATGCAATGTTGTTCAATACAATGTTCAGCCTAAATTGCAATAAGGAAAGAACAAATTAATGAGTGAAAATTACTGAACTTCAACTAATGATAGCAAGTGTAAGCGTATCATGGTATATTCATAAAATTGCCGATAAAGTTTACAGTCACAATAACAATACATCATTGACCGACATGTGAGATGAAGTTATGAAATGTCAAGGTCCGCTGAATTTGACCACTGAAGATGGTTCATTTTTATCTCCATACGGTAAAGTTTAATGGTAACTGTGTATTTCGGTAGCCCAAATCATTATACACAACGTTTTTTGATAATGGTAAAACTCGTAGAGTTGTAACGCGACAACTCTAACGTATTCGTTATAACTTCAAGTTAATTAAAGAGTTATACAGTTTTATTTCAATGTTAAGATAATAACTTTGAAGTCATTATTGCAACATTTAATACGAAAATGTGAGAGGTGCCTTTTGTGCTTCCAATGTTCATCCATTGATAGACGTAGTCGTACCCCTGCATGTTGTGTTACATTATGTACCAACTGCTTTTGCAAACGTAACGTCAAAGGAACTTGGAACGAATGGTTCATATGAATGCGAATGACGTATGAAATCTTTTTCGGAAATCCGTAGCCCCAAGACTTATACATTAAGGGTATTACACTTTCATTGTTTACTATACAAAAATATTTCACCCTTTACGGACTAAACAACCAATATGTCACCAGTAATAAAAAAACAAGCTAAACAGCTAGTGCTGAGCAAAATTGTATTTCAGTTGTCGTCAATCGTGTCGTCGTTATTTTTTTTACATATATTTGTACCTGTATATACAACGCCTTGTTGCATATTATTGTAAACATGCCGTGTTTGACCACGTACCACGTCCAAAGTTAAAGATAGTCATCTGCAGCATTGTTTAACTAAATAGTATGTATTTCGAAAACTTAGTGTGGGTTAAAATAGTATAAGTTTATTTTCTCATTTAAGATTATTTCTAGATTCTATGCGATACTAGACAAATTTAAATGGTAAAACTACAAAATAGGATGGTGATAATTTACTAGGGTTGGTTTCCGCGGAAGATAAGGTTGAAACGTTACTTCTGAATTCTGGGGTAACTCTTACACCATCGTCAAGATCAGAAATTTTTTAAATTTAATTAATTAATTGTGTACTGGGCTCAAACTCCTTTTATTAAATCATTCAGAGCTCTTTCGATAGTAAGATATCAGGATTTTTACACTGTCATTTTTGCTGGCACATGTGGCACTGCTCTGGTACTGTATAACTAGGAAGAAAAAACCACGAAGTTTCTGTACAAAAGATATACCATGGTATGTACCTTAGAATCTAGAGCATAAATATGTGTGCTACAAATATAAATGTGTTTAGGACTTTTCATTCTTCAAAACTTTCTAAAATATTAAGCTTACAACCTTACGTTTGTTGTGTGTACTTATTTTTGTTAGCTACATGATGCACGTTCTAAAACGCACGTTCCCTGCAGACATGGTTTGCATTGAGTGAAAGTAGGCGATTGCCACCTCATGCGAAATTCATAATCTTAAATTTTAGAGTTTATTGAGAACTGACTGACGTTACGTACCTATTTTTAAATATATTTATTCATGAAAGTAGGCGATTGCCACCTCATGCGAAATTCATAATCTTAAATTTTAGAGTTTATTGAGAACTGACTGACGTTACGTACCTATTTTTAAATATATTTATTGTGAGAATGACCCAACGTTGGAATGAACCGTTAATGAAGGCATGTTATATACCACGTTACATATCAAAAATTGGGGATGAGGTCCTCCTGCAATGTAGGAAACCATGATAAAAACCCAGGAAAAAATTACATACAGTATAGCACCGGTCTTCAAGACGTCATAAACTTTAGCTCAGAGATGATGATAATGGATCTACTATTCGCAGTTCCTTACGTTTAACTGTAGTGCAACCTCATGCTTCTACCCATTTAGAGAACGATACATCATAATGGTAGAAACGTGCGGGGTTGTCTATACGGCATGTGTATACGAGCAACATAAATACAAAATTATATTCACTTCTGAATACCCGAGGTTTATTTTTCAACATAAACAGTTTTCCAATGCCATTTTAACCGCAGTTAAATAAATAGAAAAATGCTCGCGCGTTAGTAGGTTTGCAAATTCTAATTGCCTCCTTGCAATTTTTATTTGAACTCAAGGACCACATTGAGTCTTAAAACAATGAATGTGTAGATGTGGGAATCACATAATAAAATTGTAAATGTCTATTTACGCTCACTAAATGGATCATAATCATATCCTACGTCATGCACATCATACAGAATATGTATATGAACATTTTTCATTATATAATTGAAGATGATTTTGCAATAATGCAAAAAGATAAAAATACATTTTAAAAGTATGAAAATTGTAATACTTGGGGAAATTTGAGACGAAGTTAAATGGTCATCGTTTGGTCTCTTACTTTCTCCAACGTTAAATGGGTATTTGACTAATTTACTAATTCATAAAAGGAGTTTACACTATTTCTTGCTAATTTCGTAACGTTTTATGAAACCGTTTGATTCATATTGAACTCAAAGCAATTAACTTTGGCAGTTATCATCACTCTAAAATTCAATTGACAGAGGAGAGAAGCATTAAATTGAAATAGATTAGTTTTTTTAAGAGCTAACACGTAATTTTAGTTTGGAACTAGCTTATCTGATTGTTCAAACACCTACATGCTACACTATTATCTAGTGTTAAAGTGTACGATGAGAAAATAAACCTGAACAGAATTTGTTCTATGAAGGCACCTGCTATATACAGGCCACATATTTATGAACATGATTACTGGATATCGAGGTGCGATACGTAAAAATAACTTTTGAGCCATATAATATCGTCCCCCAGCATCTGTGGTATTTATTAAAATCAGTATAACGATGCAACTATTCTGTCTTCAAAATTGCGAAGTAAACAACCTCCCCAGACGCCAGTCAACAACGACACTTTCTTCCCACTCACCATCGTATCCAACATACCTCAGTGCAAGTGAGTAGGTACTTGTTCTGGAAAGCGTAGCTAGACGTTGCTTGCGATGATTATGATGATAAAAAAAAACGTCTTCTGTATACGCCAACCAATTTAATCTGTAATGTCCAACACTGCACTGTCATCTTCTTGTTCACAGGTTGATTATGACGTTATGATTCTTCGAAGGAAACATGACTTTTACTTTTTAAGAAATAGGTTTCTCCTTCCCGTTGTATAGAGGTTTAGGGTCCGTAGGATTTCGTTTAATTGTAGGATGAACCCATGCTCGGTATTTATTTTGAGAATCGTAAAACGCTTGTCCTTTTATTGTGGAACGATCTTCTTTCTTACTGCACACTACATGTTTGCAGCACGCAGCACTCCATTTTTCTCGAGTGGTTAGAATTGGATCCACAAGTGGAAAATGAGACCGTCTCGTCCTCCATAGAAATCACATCGCATCATTATTAAAAAACCAACGGTGGACATACATGCAATTTTATTATGTGATATGCCAAGACGTTGTTTTCTTCTCCCTTCGTATTGTATTAAACCAGTGTGTTTTCTACTTACTTGAAATGGTGTATACACACACATTGTAAATGTCCTTCTACAGCAGTTTTTCGTCGTTTTTGAATTAGTGGAGGAGAAGGAATCACTTCAAATTCAGATAAATTGCACGTTCGACCAACAATAAGAAATACACATATAACTAATAGAAATAGACGAATAACACACAGAATTTATGGTGGTTATCGGAACATCATCACATTACTTGGTACAACTGGCATTTTGGCGGTGACAAGATAACATAATCCATTCGTCCTCGTACCCATATAGACCCAAAGAAACAAAAAAGTGCAAAAAAGAAAATAAAAGACAAAATCGGTATATTTTAGAGTTTCATGTAATTGCAGGTTCAAGTGAAACCAAACATCAGTAAATAAATAGACATGGCAGATATTTCTAGCTGTATAACCATAAACTATTGCCAAGCAGCTCAAACCCTCCTCTGAAATTTTCCATAGAACCGATAATAAAAAACAAAAGTTGTATTAATACATAGAAACGTCACTCCACCTATGCCGATGTGCTAGAGTTAGTACAAAGTATCTAGTACCCTTGGCAGGGTACGCACAGAATTTAAATATCTGTATTTCCTTTCTGTGTTTACATTGTATTTGCTTGCTTGTTTGTGTTTGTTTGTTTACATGAGATTGTTTATCACTGAAATGTAAATGCAACACCCATGCTTTTGATCTCTTTATCGTTGATTAAAATTAATTTCAACAAAAATTAAATTTCATTCAAATTTGTGAAAATGGTTGACGAAAGGGACTCCCGTCACTTAGTAAATATGTATAGCGAGAATAAGATATTGGGTGAAAAAGTGGAGAAGTTGGAGAAAGCAATAAGTTTCGCTATAAAACATTACGGAACAAAGCATGCC